>NW_023611199.1:0-44436 GCF_013339725.1 Rhipicephalus microplus | reverse complement strand
ATATCGTCCACCATTTATTGTAAACACACGTCAACCACTCTAAATCGTTAAACCTATTCATAAACACAGGTCATAGGTTCACTTTCCTCCCATAGTTTAGTACAAAGTACTCAGAATGTCAAACACTTTTATGGGCGAAGCTCCTTGGGCCATGCCGGTCGGGCGTCCCCGATGTATGTAGTAGTAGTAGTAGTATAGTAGTAGTAGTATTAGTAAGTAGTAGTAGTAGTAGTAGTAGTATAGTAGTAGTAGTAGCCACCTCTTGTTTAGTCTTGGAATGTCAGCTGAGCTGGATGGTGGTAGTTGTATGTGATGAAAAGATGCGAGATGGCGGTACTTAAGAGTTTTCAATAGATGGACGGACGGATGGACGGATGCACGCACGGACGCACAGACAGACGAATGGGAAGACAGACAGGCAGGCCGCAGGCAGGCAGGCAGGCAGGCAGGCAGACGTGGATGGACGGATGGTCGCACAGATGTACGGACGGTCGCATGAATCGCACGGATAGACGGAAAGAACAAACGACGAACAGATGGACAGACGGACGACTGATGGACGCTTCGCCCCACTGATCATATTGAATCTGTGGACATGCTGGAATTTTTTTATAACACACATGTAATGATCGTAGCAGGGAAAGCTTATTCCTCTCCCGCAGTATACAGTATACCGCGTACTCTATATTGTCTAACATTTTTCTTAAACGCACCCTCCCTTGAATTTGCACGTTGTATTACAGCAGTGCTGCATCATTACATGTGAATATTATACGGCCTGATAAGTTGAAGGAACTTCTGAACGATCACGTGCGGTGAAATATATTTACTAATAACTTTTAACCTTAACGTACAAATTAATTATCATATTTTTTCCTGAAGAGCGCTTCGAATCAGTGGTCGGGCAAGTTAGATACTAAATTCGTCAACACGTAGACAAAAAAATAAAGAAGCTCGTCGTGTCTAAAATTGGCCGGCTAAAACACCAAGTCGTCTCGTGTCCATGATGCAATGCACGTGCCCAGCCCGAGTCGCCTCTTAAGCACGCTGTGATCCAGAAATCTGCATGCTGTTGCTTCCACTGCAGCTTCGGTCCTCCAGCTGTCGCTTGTTTTGCATGACTCAGCAATGTAGAGGGACCGGCTAAAGTCGTTATTCCTTCATCTGCAAATGTGACACTCCGCCCCAAAATGGTTCATTCAAAAAATGGACTGTTATCAGGCACTGAAATAAATTTAGGCACAAGGATGGGAAATCAAGTCACGCTGTACCTCTAGACCTGGTCGAAGAACTGTCGTGGTCTTTTCGCGATTTCCTCTTATTGATGCGCCCGGCCAGGGCTTCAGCGTCGGCCATAAATCTGTCAGTGTCTCCGAACAGCTGGTCGGCGTCCGCCTCCGCCTGCAGTCGAAGCCGTGGTCCTTTATTAAGACGTGGAAAACGCCGGTACCGACAAGAACTGATCCTGGTATTTTCACCCAAACGCTTCTATGTGAGCCATCGGCGTCAGGTGTTTGTTGATACGTTAATACGTGCACGCACCGGTGCTCTAAGCTCGGGACCAAGCTGCCACATAGACTGGCGAGTTCTGAATAATAATAATAATAATAATAATAATAATATGTAAAGGTTTACACCCTAAAAACTAGATATGAGAGATGCCGTAGTGGAGGGTTACAGAAATTTCAACCATCTGGTGTTCCTTAACGAGCACTGACAGTGCTCAGTACACCGCGGGAATCCCATTCCGCCTCCATAGAAATGCGACCGCCACGGCCGGAATCAAACCCGCGACCTTCGGGCCAGCAGCCGGGCCCCCTAGCCACTGATTCATCGAGGTGGACAGTTTTGAATACTCAGTGTATTTAGAAAAAGTTGTGAACTATTCAGAATACCCAGTACTCTACTACGGGAGAGCTGAAAACCGTCCCGTGGGCTTCACACTTGCCGAGACCACATAGAACAAAATGAGCGCTTACCACGTATACATATATTCGACAGCACTGTTACGTCTCGGTGTAATATTAATGAACCTACCGAAAGCTTCGAAAGACGCGCTTTTTGAGGCTTGTACAAAGTCCTGCTTTGTGCTCACAAGTACAAAATTTTAGTCCTCCACCTCCCTTCTTAGTTTTGTGAATGCCAGAAGACGTTAAGTAAGGTGCGTTATCTATCTATCAATCTATCTATCTATCTATCTATCTATATCTATCTATCTATCTATCTATCTATCTATCTATCTATCTATCTATCTATCTATCTCTAGCTAGCTAGCTAGCTAGCTCTCTGCATTCTCACACTCTTTCACCACTTCATGTTGTCTCTCTTGACACTTGAGTGCCAACCGCCTCTGAAACGGCCCCGCCGGCCTAAAATACCCCACGACTCCAAAATTTACGATTTGAATTTGGCATTGTAAGTTCTTGATTGATATGTGGGGTTTAACGTTTGAAAACCACCATATGATTATGAGATACGCCGTAGTGGAGGGCTCCGGAAATTTCAACCACCTGCGGAGTTCTTTGACGTGCACCCAAATCTGAGCACACGGGCCTACAACATTTCCATCTCCATCGTAAATGCAGCCGCCAAAGCCGGGATTCGATCCCGCAACCTGCGGGTCAGCAGCCGAGTACATTTACCACTAGAACCCCGCGGCGGAGCCGGCATTGCAAGTTAACACGTACGCATTGCCTAACTGGCGGAAAACTCGAGTGCCTTCCATATAAACGGCAGTAGTAAATTTTCATGAGGCGTTGTTCCAACAGCCCATCTGGTTACATTAACATAATAACAAGGAGGCTGTAGACTACGGGAGAATAGAATTAGGTGCAGTCGGTACAGGCACGTTTCACACCGCGCGTGGGTGTCTTGTATAGCGGCACATGTAGCATCATTGTCTCGCGGTAATGTTGTGAAGTTTTCGCGGGCGAGCGGCCAATACAGACCATTGCATGCACGCAGTAGGACCGCACTACAAACCAATCCACAGTATCATTGGTCTATAGCTAACTCCCTCAAGAGGCGACTCACTCCAATCGAGCATCGAGTCCAAGTCAGTAAACTTTCACGTTGAGGCAAAGACAGCCCGGTTGAGAAATTTGAGTCAATCTGAGTCCATGCGAGCCCAGTTCAGAAAATTTTAGCGAGTCTGAGCTCTAGTAAGCCCTTAAGCGCAAAATAATATTCTGTGAATCAAGGTGAGTTCTTCAGTTTTATAGTGACGCTTGAGGTCACTACAAGGGTCAGTCCGTCGCGGTGGTCAAGTGGCTAAAGTACTCGGCTGCTGACCGCAGGTCGCGGGATCGAATCCCGGCTGTGGCGGCTGCAGTTTTGATGGAGGCGGAAGTGTTGTAGGCCCGTGTGCTCAGATTTGGGTGCAGTTAAAGAACCCCAGGTGTCGAAATTTTCCTGAGACCCTCCACTACGGCGTCTCTCATAATCATATGGTGGTTCAGGGACGTTAAACCCCCACTAATCAAATCAATCAATCACTCGCAAGGGTCACGTTGCGCCGCGCTTGTCTGCCACCGCCGGTGTCCGTAACCACTATCTTACGAAATATGGAAAAACTTTGTAAATGAAATTGAAGGACACAACGGGATTCGAATCCATGTCCCCTGCGTACGAGCCCATTATTCTACCGCAAAGTTAAGCCAGTTCTTGAAATCTCGTTGCAAAGATTGCCTTGAGAGCAAAGGAACACCAGGCGTCACATTATGCGAATTGCGTAACGAGTGGGTATGCACCATCCCATTAAAAAATCTTGTTCTTGTTCACCTCTTAACTGTACCACATACCCACTTCAGGCCATAATTGCTAATCGCCGTCAGCTACACTGCATAAATAAACTTGCACGAAATTTTTTGCAAGTGTGTAGCGGCTGCCAGGCTTTTTCGAAGACTGACGAATGGGGGCATAGTGGATATAAGCCTACTACACAACAGTTATTTATGGCGAATTGGGTACCGTGCAAGTGTCCTTGTAGCAGTTACCCAAATAGTTACAATAGGCTTTAAAAGGCCGCTCTTCCAGCTTTCGCTGTGACAGTCCTGCGCGTTCTGCACTGGCCAGGCGGTTTTTTTTATACCAACCTATGGTAATAACCATTCAACTTATCATTCCAGCCAACCTTATGTCGCATCACATTTTTACTCATGTTTACTAGCGCACCACTTCCACGAAGCAGTGTTCATCCACTTGTTCAATATTTATTTATCAGAGGCGTGAGCTGCTGGCTTGCGAGGTGCCTTAACTTTTTCATCACAACACGCGTTTGTTTCACGAGAAGTTCTGGATTTAATCATATCTTGCATTCCGAAACTATAAAGCTCTCGAAGCGTTGGCCACTAATGGCAGCGTCTGCTTGCTGTCAAACCAGGGACGTGGCCAGAGGGTGGCACAGTGCACACGTGCCCCTGCCAATGATGATTATGGTGATGATGATGATGATGATGATGATCCTCTTGCATTGCTGGCAGCTCGCCCACAGAGGGGGATCGCCCAAGAACCAGGAGGCAGGATATTGGGTTAGTTGATTATGTATTTCAAAGCATCCAATGGAGTTTTAGTAAAACACAGAAACAAATCGTAAATGTATGAAAATGCTACACGAGCTAGCGGTCAGGCAATCATATAGTCTCGGAACAAAAAAAAATAATAGTAATAATTGACTATGGGACATGCTTGCCCTAAGTCACGCTCGCCTACCCATAGGCGCCCTTTGCATGCCAAGGATGTGAGCCCCCCCCCCCTCCTCCTCAAAACCAAATTTCTGTCAACGTCACTAAGGAAGCATAGCCCTCTTCAAAATTCAACCCGCAAACCATGCCCAAGGCATCTACCCCTTCGCTCCGGCTTCTTACAATCTAACATTAGCAAACAATCTGTTGGGGCACAAGGGCCATGCACAAGCGTTTCATGCCGCACTGACCTGACTGTCGGGTTCCGCACTGAAGTCCACATCGAAATCGCTCCGGGGGTCCGGCTCGCCAAAGAAGGTCCGGACGTCGGGGTCGTCCTGGTAGATCGAACGGGACCGCTCACGCCTACGCATCTTCTCGTCGGCCATGACAACCTGGAAGACTCTCTCGACAGGTTCACTTCTCTACGGGGTCCTCCAACTTAGTGAACGGTCTCGCGCGCTTGATGATTATGATGGTGGTGGCGTCTATGTATGGTTCACACCCACTTTGAGGGATTTGCCAAGAAACGATTAATTTATAAGCAAAAGTGATCACATTAGAATTGAATAGTTGGAGATTTTTCTGTTCGTCAGCGCTGTGTCATTCCCACTGCTGGTCAAATTTTACGAAAGCGTTACACCCACTTTACGGAAAATACTTTACGGAATCTTAGCACTCAATACGTTTCCGTGAAGTATCATGCGAACCTATGCTACTCCTCACTTTATTTGTTCTTTCTTTGATGATGATGATTGATACGACTGAGTGTGTTGTAATAGGTAGGCATCTGAACCCCTCACTCGTTGTGTCTCTCAGATTTTTCGAAACCTAGCACGATTCTGCTATTATGCCATTCGTCATTACATGCGTGACAGTGATCTCGCATTACATGATATTAGTATAGAGGTTTCTTTCTTCTTCAATTTTCTTTTGGGGGGGGGGGGAGGGGGGAGGGTAGTGCTGTTTAGTAGAGCACCAGCTCTCGAGTCATTTCTTTGTTTGCAGCTATTCCGATTTTTTTTCTCTCAGCAAACGCAGATATTTAGATGCGAAGCATCTTATGAGAGTGCTTCATCCGGTGGCGACCACGCTCTACTGCGCATGCGCATCACCTCCCCTTATCTCTCATCTCCTACGCTCCCCCTCTCTAGCCTCGCAACGCTGACGCAATCAGCATCCGCTAGCTTACGCTCGCTGCACTCTCTCTCTCCCCTAGGCATCTTTTGCCGCGGTGTTTACACTTCCATTGCGCATCCGCGTTCACTCCCCCATTTCTCGCCTCTCATTGCCAACGCAGGTAGCGTGTGCTGACGAGTTCCTTGATTGAAAAAAAAAAAGAACGACTGCTTGCGCTGCACAACCGTTCACCGGTGGCCACCCCGTATATATGGGCACTGGATCTTGACCTCCACCGTAGCGCTGGTAGGATATTTCTCCTGTGCGTCGTATAACAATAAAAATGTGCAGTCCAGGTTTTTCTCCTGCGCCACGTCGCGAACAGCGCCAGCGTCAACGTCGCCACCAGTGCAAGCATTAGCGCCCGGTGCTTTGCATTTACACATGGTTCCCTTTAGCGGGGGATAGTGTAGTTTTTGTTCCTTTTCAACGACACCGAAGCCGGCACGGTGATTTTCGCAGCGTGAGCTGGTTGACGCTTTCGCATTAAGAACGACACCGTCCATCGGCGCGGTCTGATGTGGTTTATTCTTATGGACTGTTCCAACAACCCCAATGGCACTGATTATTGACACCACGTTGCCGCAACGTTGAGAACGTTATTTCACGTCACACCCGTTGCTTAAGCGTCATGGGGACATGACGTGCCATTAGGGTAATTGAGGCCGAGCTAGGAGCGCCATTGTTTCGATTCGCCTCCATCGAAAATGCAGCCACTGCAGTCAGGATTCGATCCCACGACCTGCGGGTCAGCAGTCGAGTACCTTAGCCACTAGACCACATCTAGCTCACGGTTCATGTAGATGCGAACGTGAGTTCTTCGTTTTGCAACATGTTTGCCTAAATAATCTGCTCTCGCAACAAAGCCTGCTCATTAATGAGGTCTCCAGCGTGTGTAAATTGCGCTGCAGGTTCAGCAGGCGCTTTTCCGCTGGCCTTCGTGTTTGTGCTTTTTCTCCACGGTTGTCTTCCTTTTTTTCGTTGATATTGGTCTCTAAAAAAATACAGCGACTGATACAGCGGACGTCGTTATCCTGTATGTCTTTGTGTGAAAGTACAGCTGGTAGAAGCAAAATTACGTTCGGCAACAATCAAGCTGCCAGTACAATAGTACGTCACTATTTGGCGCATGCTTCATGGCGTCGAACGTCACCTTTTTGTTGTTCTTGTTTTATTACCCTGGCAACGACATAATTGCTTACGTTGCGGCTGCAGCTTTTCGTCAGGATTTGACTGAGCTTGCTGATTTGTCAGTACAAGTGTACAACAAAGGCAGGGTTGTGAAGCTTTTGCTTCAACAAATAACGTCGTTTACTGAAACTAAATGCAGGAAGCGACCCCTGGAGCTTCTCTAGTCACGTGTGTGCCAGAGAAGGTATGGCAGAAAGCCAGAAGGCGTTCGGCGAAAGAAAAAGGCCAAAAAAGGTCGAGTCAAAGCGTCGTTAGGAGGTTTTAAACAGGTCGCGCGTTTCAGAAACAGCATTCCCCATAGGGAAAAACGGGTCAAAAGTGACTGCCAGCCATTCGTGCAGCCTGGTGAAGCTATTGGTAGTTAAAGTAATTCATGCTTACGGAGGGATCTCTGCGCATGCCAGATGCGAAGAGAAAAAGCTTGTCACTGTCGGCAAAGACGTTTCTTATACGAATCACTCAGAACGTGCCTCATTTAGTCGGCGTTGTCGGGAGCTCTGTAAGAGCGACACGAAGTCGTGTTAAGCGCCTCGGGAGACGGCGCGTCATTTACCTCCAGCGAATGAGACGTAAATTCTCAGAAACTGCAGCTTGCTTCGCTGTGAGTGCTGTTGATGTCTCGACAATTAATGTGAATATTCATAGTGCGTTTCACACACAGCGTCTAATGCGTGCGCTACCGACGAAATCTCTATAGTGTTTTCATATATATGTATTATTCCGCGCGTTATGTGGAGCTTCTTCTTATATTACCTGCGACGCTTTCGACAAATAATAACTGTTCTTTGTCATTAACAGCCATATATTTAGCTAGAAAACACAAGATTACATGACATCAACTTTTTTGTGTGTTTCTTGCTGTGCTTATTGTATCATGCGCTGGAAAACTCGAGTTGAGGTGTCCTTACCACTGCTCGCAAAGGCGTATCACGCCACTTATACAAAGACCGATAAGTTGACACCTATGACCATCTGTCGAGCAATAAGGCGGGTTCATTGACATAAAAGCGTCAGATGCAGCCTAGTATAAAATCGCATGACGCATAAATATACGTTTTTTGTATGCGACCCAATACTTTCGGGTTGCGAAACATGAGATATAACTTCGCTAGCCTTCGCAAGACACCCTTCGATGTGTGGAACAGCGTAATGGAAAAGTTCATATAGACTTTCGAAAAAGAATAACTCTCGTAGATGTATACTCAGTGTCATTTCCTCTATTCGTTTAACGAATACTATACCGCGACAAAAACGTAAATGAGGAGAGAAAAGACAGACAGGCACAGGCTCGCATTTTGGCCATTAATTATAGGAAAAGTGATTGTAAACATTGCTTTGATAAAACAGAAATCTTGCCTTGCCACAGAGACCAGTGCTCACGGGAAATCATGAGGTTGTTCTGCATGTCACTAGAAGGTGACAAGTCAGCCTTCGTTGGCACTATCGGGTGCAGAAGTGACCATAACTCATTGATAGCTTGCGTCACGTTCACGTCTCATCGGTCGCATATGCTGTTGTTGTTTCTTTGGTCGCCTTTCGTATGCGCGATGGTTTGTTTTCTTAGTTTTTCCAGTTTCTATTTGTTTTTTCTTCGCTTCTTTTCGAAATAAAATTTCAGTTGGAAGCAGCGCTGTAGTATATCTTTCATTGTCGTTTTTGTCGCGCTAGTATCCGTTCGTTTAGGAACACTAAACAGATCTGCCTAGTGTTCCTTTTTTGTGACAAGTGGATATTCTACCACACAACCTCGCGTCTGCTGGAGAGTACAGTGAAAATAACTCTCTCTGTTTTGAAATGCAGTGAAAGTAACTTTCATGCTTTATAAACACACGTGTCCTGTGTGCATTCTTTACAATACAACTTAAAATATTGCAGTAGTAACGTGCGATACAAGCGTACATCGCGCATCTGAACTTGTGATTATCGTAACGACTTCATGGTTAAAAAGCCGTTCACCCACTACACAACGCACACACGTTACTGCGCGTATTCCCTTAACGCCGCGTAGTGGTCGCATAGCAAGTCCGAAAAGATTTCATGCACTTTGTGTTTGAAATACGCACTATAGCTAGGGACAGCATATCGCTATCGCGTTCAGCTCTTAAAAGACGAAGCTTACAGATTATCTAATTTGCCGTTTTAAAAAGACAGAGCATGTGGACACGATCAGAAGAAGAAGGTCGTGACACCTCAACGCTGCGAATGTGAATATTTGATTGAAATAAAACGTCGCAGAATTTTCAACCTGTCTACAATGAGTCAGGACACCAAACACGCTTTTGTGGTGCTCTGACTTCGATATTTCAGCCGTGTTTGAACGCCCAGTCTTTTTCGAAACAATTTGCAGCAGTTTCATTTAGTTTTTCACTCTTAGGTCGATGTTTTTTTTTTCAGGGGATAAGCTCCTTTTAGTGTAACCTTGTCACTAGTCACGTGTAACAGAGAGAAGGCGAGAGGAGAAAGAAGACAAAACAATTTGATGACCATTTCTCGTCTCATATTCTAGGTGGCGTTACTCTGCCACGACTCTCCGAAGTGCCACTACTCCGATTAGCTGCTGCGCGAGTTTTGCCTGACTGCGCGGAGAACGAGTGCTTCTCTCAGTTTCCTGGATAGTCCCCGTACGTGGCGAATCGTTGGTTTAGGCAAGGACAAAGCAGAGCGACGGGCGCGTTGACAAAACTTGCACTGGGCTTCCTTGGCTTGCGTCTCGTCGGTGTTACCCGCACGCCATATGCATTCTCGAACGTGATCGAACGCACAGACACATGCATGGACGGACAGACACACGGACGGATGGATGGACGCTTCGCCCCACATATCATCATTCACTCCGTGGATATGCTGTGATTTTTTTATTTTGTTTACACGCAGTGAAAAAATCAAACTAATAGAAGGTTAAGTTGCTGCATGAGAGGATTAACGGATTCACGTTCTACTGCCTCTCCACGGGACCCATGTTCCGATACACCTCTGGCGCTGCGCGCTTTACTGCTTTATTTTTTAATTTTATTCTTTTTTGTAAAAGTCCTCGTGAAGCGCACAAGGTTTCCTGAGACGGGCATGAACCTCGCACTTCGGTCTACAAAAACACATCTACTGCTGTAGACACGCAATAGGCAAGAAATGCGGTGTACAACATCCCGTCAGAAAAGCGGCTGATGCACGCATACACTGTGGCTAGATTTCGTTGGATTAAGGCAACTACAAAGCTCTGTACACCACTCGTCCGTTGAGATCCCGCTGGTTTTCGTGAAACTAAGCCTTTGGCAACTAACTCGTGGGTAACAACATGCGGGAATCCTTGTTTATATCGAGTAGACGGAATGGTGGTGTTTGTTCAAGTGTATAGGCAAACGTATCTGTATGCGTGAATTGCTTTACCATCGCGAGAGCAGATTAATCCTCCACAAACATTGTTCAGGGAAGCTAGTGAAGAAGACAAGAAACTTTTTTTTAAGCATTAACAACGTACCTTGATGAGGCGGGCAGGTAGAAGAGGATTGGTAACAAAGGAAGAATGGCAGGAAGATTACCATTTAGGTATAATTAAACCGGAGCACCAAACGCTTTCGCCAGTTTGCTAATGGAGGAACGCGGACTTGTATAAATAAAACACGCACACGGCAGTGTACTCTCCTGGATATAAAATTCACACGCAGATGAGCGGCGCACTTTACCTGCCATAGACTGAGAAAAACAGTCTTAGTGTTTTCAATAAATGCACTAATTAAGCATTAATGATTATTTCAGAACGTCCACTACGTGATGAAGCTTATGAAGGTTATATTTGCTGGGGTCTTATGAGCCAAAAGTGCGATCTGATAAAGAGACGCTGCAGAGAAGTGGACCGGAATTTCGACTATCTGTTTAAACATATAAGTATACACCAACCTATAGCATTTCGCCTCCATCGAAAATGCAGCCGGCGTGGCCGGGATTCTATTCGGTGACCTTGGGTGAGAAGTCGATTCACTATATTTTATATACACACAATATCACAATATCTACAAGACCACCGTGAAAGTAAAACCAGCCGTGCGAAATTTCTCTAGGTCCTTCATAGAATAACTGTAGAGTGAATGCATACCTATATCATAGTTTCCGTACTTGTTGACATACAATACAGAGCGAGACTGAAGTAATCACCCAGCACGCTGGCGAAACGATGATGTTGCTGTGCTATCAGTTAATCGATACTGGAAAACTGATAAATTTGCAGTGTCAGGGTTCCCACGTATCGAAAAATTGAACCATTGCCATACATTAAGGGGTGTGCGATTATTCTGAAGTTTCGAATAACCAATCGAATAGCATTATATTCGATTTGGTAGTGGTATGAAGTGGCGAAAACTTGAAATGCCGAATATTCTTTAGCTGATAACTTTCGAGCAATCGTTACCGACGGGAAAACCTGAAAGCAACAACGCATTGGAAGAGCAAATTTTAGTTGGTGAATTACCAAGGCGCACGTAATTCAAGCTTTCACGGGAATATCGAAGTGCTACACTCGCCAATAGATGAATGAACTTTTGCTTTAAACTCCACCGTCACCGAAGGGACCATCCTCATTCCACTTGTCAACGTGAAATTTATGATGTTCATTCACGAAATAACTTTTAGGTTTTATAGCGTTTCTGAAAAGATGGTGACGAAGTAACACTTCCAGTACTGAAGTAAGTGTGTTATTCAACTTACACCTACGAAATGTGTCGAAACGCATGCATATAAGCGGTTATAACCTCGAAAGCTCTGGTCGCTGCATGCGGTACACCACCTTATTTCACTTTACATAAATTTGGCATCTTCGGTGCTTAAGTCTGACGTAATATGTTACGTTGTTAAATACTGTGGGTATTTGTTTGAAATAAAATGTTGCAGAACGTTAAGCCTTTAAAAAACTGTTGGACTAATTTTCAATAGATATTCATATTCGATTCAAAACGTCCCTATTCACGTATATATACTGCTACTTACATTGCATACATTTATACGACAACTGGGACATCTAAAAGCCTAGATTAAAATTTGCTCGAATGCAGAGGAGCAGTTTTCGAGGTGTTCTTCCATGCGGGATTGTTTAAACCAGAGTGGACGAAAAGGCAACTTCGAGATGGCAGCGACCAAACCTATTACCTTCAAATTACGTGCTCGATGTTCCACCACCGATTGGGTCATGGTGACGGTTCTCATAGCATCCACTTTATTGGGTATCTGTCAGCAATAAACCCTGGGAATATAAGTAATCGCCCCTCATTTAAATGACCACGGTATGAAATACTCTTAAACTTAAAGCACCTGCTAGCAGCTTGCTTTTTTAAAAAGCGATAATGCTGACGCGCATTGCTTTCGCCTGACACGCATAACACCTTTGTACCTTCTCTTGCCTTCGCAATTTTGGCGCCTCTATGATCTATTCATACTAGCAAGTCTCTTCAATGCACGAAAATGAAAAAATGGACACACGCTAAAGAAAAAAAGTGCCGCCATATCCACGAAGTGAATGATGATGAGTGGGCGAAGCTCTGGAGGAAAACCTGGTAAACCATGAATCTTCCGCACATTTTGCCTACTCGATTTTATTACAATGCTCCCCCTAGCGTACGTCGCATCACTAAATCGAACGATTGGCTTTCACCAATGACACGTGCCATATGTGACATCATTCCTATTTTAGAACATCTAGCATCTTTCATCATCAACTACAAGTACCACCGTCTAGTTTATAACATCTTGCATCTTTTCCTCATCAGCTACAGGTCCCGCCATCTAGTGAGCACTGAAAGAACTAAACGAGAGGTGGCTACATGCAGGAGACGGTGCCGCCATCTAGTGAACACTGCAAGAACTAAACGAGAGGAGGCGACATACGGGAGACGGTACCGCCATCTAGTGGACACTGCAAGAACTAAACGAGAGGTGGCTACATACAGGGGACGCACAGCCCACGCCTTAAGGAGCTTCGCCCCTAAAACATGCCTGTATGAATGCGTATAGAACCATCCCAAGCTTTCAATATGAGCCATATTTTAACAACCACTTCAGTGGGGGCCGGTATATGTTTGCGTATGGAACTTGTGTCAACTTGGGGCAAAGTGAGAGCTAGATACATAGCTCATTAGACGAGCTGGACATTCTGCAGTCAGCATGTCTTGGCTTAACCTCAGCTAGTGTGCTTCTTTGCTGATCCTGTAAACACGTATAGTGAATAGCATTGGAAAGATCGTGTCTCCCTACCTTACACCCTTCTCTATGGGGATTCTGTCACTTTCTTTATGGAGAACTATGGTGACTGTGGATCCACTGTATATTTCTTCCAGTATGTTTATGTAGGGCTCGTCGATGCCCTGATTCCGTAGTGCCAGCATTACTGCTGATGTCTCAACTGAGTCAAACACCTTCTCGTAATCTATGAAAGCTGTGTATAGGGGTTTGTTGTATTCTGCGCATTCTTTATTACAGGATGAATATGGTCTATTGTGGAGCAGCCTCTACAATATCCTGCTTGGTCCTTTGGTTGATTGAACTCTAATGTCGCCTTAATTATATTAGCTATTATTTTTGTAAATAGTTTATAGCCAACAGACAGTAAGCTGTTAAGTCTTTAATTTGTCAACTGCTTGACACCTTCTTTCTTATGAACTGAAACGATGTTGGCGTTCTTCCAAGATTCTGGTACCCTTCCCATCCAGAGAGAGACTTCGTATATAAGGTGGCTAACCAAGCTCATCATGATTTATCTCAGGGGCAACTACTGGCCATAGCCTCGAGCTATATAGAACCAAGCGTGGTATTACTACAACCACCTTTAAAACAACGATTACCTTTCCACCACTTAGGATTTCATGTATGCTTTTCATCTCTTCATTCAAAATATTAAAAATTTTTATATTAGCTGCGAAATGAATGTAGCACATCCACAAACTGCTTTACGAATTTACTTGTAGAACATCGAATCATTAGCACATAAGTTGTGGATACAAAAGACCCGAAATGTATACAGCACAAACATCAAATCTAAACCACACTCATTATGGAATGCAGAAGAATATATCCTACCACAAATCACCATGATCTCAAGCATCCTGGTGATATCAGAAAATTATAAAAGCCTTTCAGCTATCAAGAAACAGGAGTGATACTATAGAGCCGAGAATATTACATGCGCTGGCAGCAGTGACACCCACTGGCCTTTGTGATAACAAGGATTTTTAGTACTTTCATTATATAAGCATGATGCGTGACATCACTGCAATTTATGACACGATCTATTATTGCGTGTTCCAAACTGAACCTCGGTTGAAGTTTGCTTGTGCTGTCTACATCTCCATCTTTCGCAAACGAATCTTATGCGCTTCTCTTTCATAGTTATGCGCCAACCTGCCTAAGTTGCATTGATTGTACAACAGGATGTTTTCTACTAGAACAAAAAAGTGATCACCACATTTTGGTGTCCCAAAAATTGTGGCTAAACATAAGAGCGGCTCCATGCTTTAGAAACAGATGTAATTTAAATGATATTCTTGTGATTGGCTCAGTGCACTGTTGTAAGAATTTTTCAATGTTATTCTAATGCATGCTATTTGTAGAACTAACCATATGACCGTAGATTGTTACAAAGTTAACCTTCAGCTGTTAAGTGTTACTGTTAAATCCTGAGCCAGTGCCCCCCCCCCTTTGTTCTCAAAACTTGAAATTTAAGACAATGACGGAGCAAGCGTGCTATACACTTCCCTCCCGTGACTTCACCATTTTCGAAATGGTGAATCCATGCCAACTCAATAGAGCCCTTCACTGAAATCATGGGCGAGCATTTTAAAATTTTTAGTGGCTCATCCTCTGCCATATGAAATTTTGATCTGGACCAGCTAAGGGCGACCACTCCAAATCTTGTTGAATTACTTTTCACTGAAGGGGAGGAGAGAGGGAGTGGCACTTGTGCTATCATTACCTTTACGTATTGCTTTTTTTTCAATTTTCTGTTTAATTGTACCCTAAATCTGAAAAAAATTGGCTGCTGCTCAACTCAGTCTTGTCTGGGTGTACGTAACGAGAGGTACGATTCGTGTCCTGTTTATTGCATCCATCTCCACCTTGATAATCTAGCTTGTTGCCTCCTCTCGGTTTTGTTCAGGCGACAAGCTTAGCTTCTTTCCGTCACTGCGACTCATTTTCAATACCTGCCGACGAATCTCACCGAGCCGCTTTCTCTGTATATATGATGCAATCCCGGTCACGAGAACGTTTTGTTGGACTATTTGGTTCATGCTAAACCCCTTTAGATGAAAAAAGAAGAGAACAGGATAGAAGATTATTTTCTGTTAAATTTGAACAGTCACAGTGTCACTGAACATGGTCAGGGTTCTACACACACAGACACACAACACTGACTTTCAAATAAAAATGTCGTTTCACCGGCTCCTCCTCTGTTGTAATGCCAGAAGGCACGGTGAGTGGCGCTGCCTGCTGAGACGGTTGCTAGGTCATGGCTCAACTTTCAGTGTGGCCATGAACCGCAGCGAAATGGATATAAGGCCAATGTAGCTTGCACTACAAAACTTACAGCAGTGCCACGAAATGATGCACAAAAGCGGACTGTAATTCCCTATGGCATCTTTTCTTCACACACCAGTTTTGAGGAACTGAATTTCTGCCTGAATTTTCATTCACTTCAAAGATTCATGTGTTTCCATGCAAAGCCAATAGCAGCTAGAATTTCTAAGTGTGCTAGCTTGAACTGGGAAACCTGGTAATGATATTAATGTCCCTGCACGTAGTTTTAGCAAATAAAAAAGAAACAACTACAAATATATAAGCTCAGTTTCTCTTGTAGCAACTTGTGCTTGACAAGACAGCTACGAACTTGTGGGTCAAATCAAGTTGACACAAAGCAAACAATTTATTAAAAGGTTCCAGCTACAGATGGAATTCGTAGGCAGCAAACATTTCCTTGTTCTGGTGGGAGTGGCTGAAAGAATGATCGTTACATCTTGGTCACATTTGCATTGAACTGCTAGACATGTAGATTTCAGCTACGAGAGTACTAGTTTTTTCAGCTGGACTGCCACACATTTGCGTGATTAATGCTGCTGCTTCTCCATTAACATGCTGTTTGTAAAGATGCACAATGCTATGCTTAAAGTAAATCTTTCAATCTACCACAGCTTTTTTGATCACCGCTAGCTATGGACAATCAGAAAATATTTTGTTTATGAAGCTGTGTGGCATATATGCCTATTCCTGGACATCGCCCAACATACTGACACAATGAGCTTGTAAAGGATGCGAACACCAATGCTATTTAAGCATTTCTTATATAGATGCTGCCCCGTGCTTCCAACTTGTACTTTGACAAAAGTTCGGTTTCTTCGGCGCTTACACACTTACTTAAAAATTGCTTTCTAGAATGCGCTCTAGAGAGTGCGAAAACATTTTAACGCTTCTTCGCCGCAGTCATTATGACAAATATAAAGACGGATATTGTCGAGTGCCTTTAAAGCATTGAGGTTTGACATGACTCGTTGCGTTTGACCATTGTCACCTGCCTGCCGCTCTTCTGTCTCATCGACAGAGTCACGAGGCTCCAGCTTTACTACCACATCCTTCAGCCCACACTCTTCGTCCGTCCAGACAAAGCTCTCCAGCAGAACGTTCCCAGTGCCCACTGCATGTCCTGCCGTGTCACCTTGTTTTGGTTCGGCAGCAGCCGAGTGCGACAAGATGCAACCATGGAAGCCCCAAGCTTTGAATGTGGTTTTAATGATGTCCTGCTTCAGACAGTCCCACGACATGGTGATCAAAGACATGGCGAAAAAGAGCGTAGGCCTCGCCTCCTCCGGCTGACCGTTCAGTACGGTGAACCTCCTTAACAGGAAGGTTCGATACAGTTGCTTGAAATGTTTCAGTATGCTCACGTCCGACGAATTCCGGTTGCTCATGCTTGAGCATCTGAGCGAGAACAGGCGACTGTTCTTGAAGTCGCTACGGACGGCTTCCTCCAGATCTGGGGTCAGGAAGACGGCGACCACGCGTTTCTCGGCACACATGCGCCTGTCTAGGACATCCAGGTACTGCTCTAATGCGCCCACAGGCATCCGCGAGAGGTCCTCCGTGCTGGCAAGGTACACGCAAGGTGGGCTGCAGACGTTTCGTAGGTTCTTCGGGTCAATGCGGCGTCCCACGACCCATGGAGCCAGCTTGTCCGAGCAGTCTTCGTTTACGCCCAGAATGACGTCGACACGCTGCCTGACCACCGCCGCGTAATTGGGGACCAGGAATCCCCGTCCGAATCAGGCTTTATGAGGTCGGAAGGAAGGAGCGCATAGTAGAGTTGAGTCCAGCCAATGACGTAGACGCCGCGCGGATGGTACTGCTCTCTGGCGTCAATTGACGCCAGAGAGCAGGACTTTCTTGCGTACCTTAAGGTACGCGAGGAAGTCCTCTGGTTCCCTCCGGGTCCTTTCGCTGGGCCCCGCCGCGGTGGTCTAGTGGCTAAGGTACTCGGCTGCTGACCCGCAGGTCGCAGGTTCAAATTCCGGCTGCGGCGGCTGCATTTCCGATGGAGGCGGAAATGTCGTAGGCCCGTGTGCTCAGATTTTGGGTGCACGTTAAAGAACCCCAGATGGTCGAAATTTCCGGAGCCCTCCACTACGGCGTCTCTAATAATTATATGGTGGTTTTGGGACGTTAAACCTCACATATCAATCATCAAGTTACCTTCCTGCTACTATTTACATGCCAATAGTGTCTTTTGTTCAGGGCCCCTTTGGCTCGCATCCCTCCAGGTGCCCGCTGGATCAGCGGATGCTGCTCTTGCACCTATGAGCTGGTCAGCGCGCTCTCACAGAAGGCATGTGAGGGGGATAGAATAATGAAGTAGGTCGGTGGGTGTGGAGATTCCCAGTTGCTATGACACACTGCGTCCGCGAAACATACGCCGTCTGTATAAATACAAACATGATGCGCACTGTTTCACTTTCATTAGTAAAGGTGGTGGAAGAGTGGTGGAAGGGTTGTTTGTACTAAGAATTATACCGCGTGAGTACGGTTGTCTGCTCTCACTGTGGCGTGAAAGAAGTGACTGATCACATAGGTGCAGCTTCCGTATTTTCCTCGATAGGGGTGAGAGACACAGTCGGCGTTTCTCAAAGAAAGGGCAGGGGCAATGTTTCTTGAAGCTGAACTAGCTGTGTAAATGCGTCATTGTTCATCCCGACATCTGTAGAATAAAACGCAAGTCGTAAAATCAGAGCTTTCAAATTAAAGGCCCCCTGAGCGAGCGTGTACTCTGGCTTCTGCATCTCCACCCCTATACTTACCCTTTTCCTAATTGACTCCTCGGCTTAGAAGGCAAATTATGGCTGCTAGCTTCAATATACGAAAAAGAAAATGTTGTACGTGGTGGCTCTTTTTGTGACATTCTCTTTTTCTTTTTTTTTCGTGACGTATTGATTTCAGTGATGTGTTAATTTCATGGCGTTGCTCTGTCATCGGTGAAAACGCTATAACAACGCGTTGTGTTTTGCTGTCACTGTCCTTCTCGAGCACGCGCGCGTGCGCGAGATAAACGTGAGGGAAGTGGTCGTGCACCAACCGCAACGCACAGTAATAGTAATAATAATAATAATACGTTTATTTCATCATCATTGTGTACATGATGACAGGGGCCCGCAGTAAAAGCTGCAAAATCCGAGGATCGTACAGCTTGACTGAGCTGCTGACCCCTAACTTAGCGAACAGCAAGGATTCACCAAATGTGCATAATATAACACAACCAAATGTGCATAATATAACAGAAAAAGAAAAATGAAAGACACAATACAAGGAAGTGCACTTTTAAGGCACAGAAAGCGCGAGAAAACAGATAACAGGAATTATGAAAGAAAAGAATTATGAAAGTGCAGTAGAGGTCAGTCAACTTGCGACGGAAATAACCACTCCCCCGTCGCTCCATCTTTTTTTCCTTCCTCCTGAGTCCGCGTCGGCGTAGTGACACGCAAGAAAAGCTGACGTACACCGTCTTCGAGACACGCGTTGCCGAATATTTCGGCACCGTCCTTATGCTGTCTTGGGAAGCTCGTTGTTGCCACGACGTCTACTGCGCGCAACAATCTATGGCACAGTACAGCGGGCATCTCTCTGTACAGACATGCAAGACCTTGCCGTACTGCTGCTCTGCGCTTGTTGTACCGAGCACGCTTCGCTCGCGCGGCTTTCGCTTCACCGAATGGTCTTCATCGGGTGGCAGTAGCGGTCCGGGGGCCATCGCTGACGACCCGGAAGTTGTCTTCTGTGACGTGCCGCTTCGGTCGTGCCGGCCAGACTGAATAATGGCGCCGTTCCGCTTAAAACCGCTTTCGTTTGTCTCTCAGGTAGTCTAATGAACGTTGACGCCAGAAAAAAACGAGGAGTTTTGCCTTGTTGGGGCCGTTGTTTTAGTGCTTTGCTGCTGAGGAAAACGGCGAGATTATTCGATCACAGTGGAGGCAATTGACACGGCAAACTGGCCATGTCCTGTGCGATGTCAGTGCGCTGTAAAGAACCCCAACTGGTCTAAATTATCTAAAACCCACTATTGAGGCATCTCTCGCAACTTGATTCGTTTCGGTACGTCGAACTCTATAAACCATTCAAACCGACCCCAAAAGACAAGCACGAGGTATTGGATGATTTCACGCGACGAACATGGTCCTCCAACCCATCTGTCCCCGACCGTCGAAACTTGACGCACTGGGGGCTCACCTCTGTTGGACGAGGCGAACATGTCCTGGGTGACGTGTCGCGAGATGAAGTTGTCCATCTTCTGGGCGTGCTGCATGAGTGCACCGGCTGCGATCTGCTTGAGCCGCGAGTACAACTCCTGGGGCCGGAACGCCGTCTCTGGTAGGCTCCCCAGACGCTGAAAACGGCCAGGGTCAAACAGCTCCACCTACGTGCGCAGTTTATGAACAAGATCTTAAGTTATGCCTTAGATCATTCCGACGATTTTAGAAGGGAAGTCATTTCTTTCTTTCATTTTTCCTGACGTAGAATATCTGCAACTATGGCAGGCACCAAGAAAATACGGTGTATAGAGTTCTAAGGAGCATCCGCGTAGTTCTGGCTTAAAAGCATGCGTATGTATTGCATAATGTCAGTGTATTTATGCATCCTTGAAAGAGCACTATTCAATGTGAAGATGTAGGTGTCCCGCATTCAGTCCCGCATTCAGCCCGAACTATCTTAATTGCTTGAATATCTAAAAGTCATAAGGTCATTATGGGCAGCATATCACTCTGCTATATTCTTGCATTTGAGAAACATGTTTTTTGATTTCTTGCAGCCACACTCAACGTTCTTGTTTAATAGGAAAAAAACAACATTTTTGTTTGCATGCAGTGTCTCAAGGTTTCGTCGTAACTGTTACGTATTGAACTGTGGTTTAATATTGTGCAACGTATATTGTAGAATCTTTCTTCTTTTTTGGTGACAGATACTACCACACTTTTACAACTGTCCTGTTGTTTTCGTTTTCTAAGTTCGTGTTTTTTTCCTCAACGCTACAAGAGAAAATCTTGTCTCTTTCATTTCTACTATTGTATTATACAAGAGTTATTGCCAGTTATGCAAATTGTGAAGGACATCACGTACTGTCACAACTGCTGTCTTGGTGATGTAGCCTAGTCAGGTACCTTTCGGGCTTTTTGCCGTATCTCCTAAGACCATTGTAAATTGTCTTGAACAAAGTCGGAGAGAATCATTTAATGAATGTCTCCTTGTAAGCAGAACGAGTGGACTGTAATTGCAGAATGCATCGCTCAGTTCATAATGAACATAAGAAAGATTGGTAAGGTGAGATTGTAGAAAATGATTATTAATTTTTAAGGACGTGCTAGCTTTTCTAGAAGACACAAAAAATTCCAAAGGAAGCTGTATAAAAGTAGATGCGCGTTGACTGCATCGTTTACAAGTACTTCCAGTTGACTTCAGCCAGCCAGTGTCGGTGTACAAATGGCTTAGCTTTCTGAAACAGAAATTATTTCGATGATTGCCATTTACGGATGGCAGATGGCTCCTATTTTAGTGAATATGCCGCCTTCCAACTCTAGGAGAGTATACCAGGCGTGAAATTGATTTGTTTTAGATCATTGTACACTTCTTCGCTATTTAAGGTGCCAATGGATAACGCTAAAGTATAGTCTGCAGGAGTCACCCCTGCACAAGAAACCATGACCACACTTTCTAATAGGCGTCTTGAGTCGGCTTCGTAGCATCTTTGTAGTTTTTCACCTGGAAGAGAGATGTTGAAATAGTAAAATATGTTCTTTTGCTGCATATGCTTTTTTGACGGGAGGTATATACTTTGCAAAGCGTAGAGACGATATTAATGTGGGTAAGCGATCAGAAGTATCAGGTGACTAAAGCAAAGTACTACAGCAACATCTCCAGTCAGATTAATTCATTGGAACTTAGTTGCAATGCTATGCTCGAGATACGTTTCCGCTTCTCTTTTCCTCGCCTCCCTAACACTGTCTTGCAAGTAATATCTCCGCCTGTGTTGGTGGTTACGATGCTTGGCTCGTGACCCTAAAGTCGTAGGTTCGACCCCGGCTGCGGCGGCTGAAATTCCATGGAAGGGAAATGCCACAGGCCTGTGTACTTAGCGATGCCATTGTATGGTAAAGAACACCGGCTGGTCTAAATTTCCGGAGCCCTCCACAACGTCGTCTCTCGTAGTCGTATCATGGTTTCGAGACGTAAAACTCCGTAAATTATTATTATTATTATTATTATCATTATTATTAATATTATTATTGACATTTATTTGTCTTTGTTTCGCTGCCTAATCGATACAGTGCTCACGAACTGAAACTCGACATCATTTTTGTTAAAACGTGCCTCCTATGAGCAATTGCTCGTGGTAACCACATCATGCCCTTGCCAGCATGGCCGCTAAACGTAATGTTCGAACTGCTGAAAGTGTTCGAGCACAAATTACGCCGATGTGAGATGAACTGTAAGCTCTAGAAACGAAACGGTGTGCAGTGGTTGCCAATAAATTTTCCCTTTTCAGCCTGTGACTATAAAATGTTTGACTCGGGCTGAGGGTTTCATTATTCCGCCAACTATTACTCAATTGAAGTGTCTGTCACCCCTATACTACACATTGCTGATGCTTACATGGCTTTATCTTTCGGATACTCAACGCCAAGGTGATGGAAAGTGACGCGCGACCAGTCCTAACGTTTTAATTTCGCCCCTGTTTGATAATATAGGTAATAAAGTGGTTGCAGTTGTTACAGTTCAAAGGGTAGGCTTTTCTCAAAGGAGGTGGCGCCGCGTACCTGTGCGGGTGCGGCAGAAGCCATGGCCCAGACTCCGGCGGCCGCCATGACGTTGGTGACTCCGGGCAGGCGCCGTGGGTTGTATACCTGGGAGTAGCCCTGGTTCTCGAGCCGCAGTCCGAAGTGCTCGACCAGTTCCGGTCCCAGCAGCGACGGCAGAAACTCGTCGTACGTGATGAACTTCTAAAGACGGTTCAGCTTAACTTGAGGACGACGCAACGAGCAATGGAAAGAAAAATGGTGGGGGTAACCTTAAGAGCAAGAAGAGAGCAGAGTGGATTAGGGAACAAACGGGGGTAAAGGATATTATAGTTGAAATCAAGAAGAGAAAATGGACATGGGCTTGGCTTGTAGTGTGTAGACAGGATAACTGCTAGTCTTTAAGGGTAACTAACTGGATTCCCAGAGAAGGCAAGCGGGTTAAGAGAAGACAGAAAATTAGGTAGGTAAATATGATTAAGACGTTTGCGGCTATGAATTTGCAGCAGCAAGCACAGGACCGGGTTAACTGGCGGAACTTGGGAGAGGCCTTTGTCCTGCAGTGGACGTGGTCAGGCTGTTGCTGGTGATGTTGTTGTTCTTGTTGTTGTTGTTGATGATGATGATGATGATGATGATGGCCAGAACCAAGCGCCGTAGTGTCCCCGGTGCTGATGGCATCACATAACAGATGCTGCGCAACCTTGATGAGGCTGCACGACAACGCCTGTTGAGGACTTTCAGTGACGTGTGGCCGAGCCACACCTTACCTGAGGTCTTGCTGTGCCAGTCTGCGATTCTGGCCACCCGTGTGCAGCCATCACATTCTAAAGGCCCATCTTCCTGACCTCTGCAAGCTCAATGAAGCCATAGCTGTGGCACGCTAAATCAGATTGCAAAGGAAAGGAATTTCTACAAAAGCAGCACGCGCTCTTCCGGCGCTACCATTCCGCAGCAGGCTGAATTGCGGACGTCATCTTCACTTTGTAAAAGGCCAGCAGCAACGGCGAGAGGACCCTTATCTAGTTCCTTTAGGTCTGTCCGAGCCTTCCTCGACTACCTTGCTTCTGGGGACCTCGTCACTATAGAGGAACTACCGACTTCATTGACAAGAATCCCTCTTAAGATATCTTTTATTCGTTGTTTCTTCTGTGTTCTCTTCTTCCTATTATCTTTATTTACCTTTCCTCATTCCAAAAGGTGCTGACCGTGCCTCCATGACGCGAGGAACAAAATAGCAGCCTTTTTTTTCTTCTTCTTTCAGTAACCACTCTCCGATAGAGGCGGAAACGTTGTACGCCCATGTGCTCAGATTTGGGTGCACGTTAAAGAACCCCAGGTAGTCTGAATTTTTAGAGCCCTCCCCTACGGCATCTCTCATAGTCATATGGTGGTTTTGGGACGTTAAACCCTAATTATCAATCAATTCATTAACCACTCTCTCTCCGTATTCGGTGGCACTTCACCTGCTTCGGTGGTTCTTCCGTGATGGACCCATTCTTCAGCAAGCTGCGATTTCACGTGATGACCGCATCAAGTGACGCCACAGTGCTGCCGCAATAAAGTAAAACACGTTTGTCATCTACGACGTCACAACACCGTCACAATTTTTTACGATGTATGAGCACGAAGAATTCACATGGTGGCGTCATTAAGGGATGGTCATTAGTCAGTCGTGTGGCTTCCGCCAAGGGGGAGGTTGACAGAGGGTGTCAGCTTATTTCCGCACGTGATGAGGAGTCTAAGCATATCCCCTCACAAGCCTGCTTCTTCCTCTTGCATAGAGGAGACAACCAAACGTTTTGAAGCTGCTTCTGTCACCTGGCAACGCAGCACCACTATCTCTAGGGTACCATAGCGGATATTTTAATGATTCACTTAGGGGAATGAGTGTGCGTTGAACGTTTCACTAGATCGCAACGACATAAACAGTACTTGTAGGCAGACGCCTGTTGTGACACCCTCAAGCTTCATCCCAGACTCTCTAGGCAGAATCTCTACACAGACCTACTGTTGGAATTCCCTCAACGCGACTTGAGGTCTCCCTCAGGCCGCGTTGATGCAGTTTTTTTCCCCCACGCACCACTATTTACCACTACGTTTGCATATGTGTGTAAGCAGAAAACAATAAAACAAACCAAATCAAAGGCAACTTTATCATATCATCTCAAGTTGGTATAAAGTATTTGTTTTGTTGCCTTCCGCTGACATCAAAGGGGACACTCATAATAGTGAGGACGAGGCTTTGTTGATGTTTTGAGAGCAGCTGTTCTAATGTACCTAATATCTGTATAAATGAAAAATGACAGTCGTTTTTGTTATGCCAGCATTCTCGAGTCTAAGTCACTTTTATGGCCCCGCCGCGGTGGTCTAGTGGCTAAGGTACTCGGCTGCTGACCCGCAGGGCGCGGGTTCGAATCCCGGCTGCGGCGGCTGCATTTCCGATGGAGGCGGAAATGTTGTAGGCCCGTGTGCTCAGATTTGGGTGCACGTTAAAGAACCCCAGGTGGTCTAAATTTCCGGAGCCCTCCACTACGGCGTCTCTCATAATCATATAGTGGTTTTGGGACGTTAAACCCCACATATCAATCAATCAAGTCACTTTTATGTAATGCTAGGAAAAGCCTTCTTTCGGTGCTTCTACCGAGCAATGCCATTTCACGAACTCCCACACTGCATGCTGTAAATAGGTGTACCCCCCTTTTTATCTGGCAAGAATTAACGACGCGTTGTAATTTAGAGTCCCCAGAGAGTCACTCTGCCGACTCGTACTATGAAACGTGACTACCAAGACATCGACTCCACTGATCGTTTCTTAATTTTTTTCACTACCTTGTTTCGAAAGCCCTTGTTGCAAGTTTAGTTAGGTGCATTGCAAGCACAACGAACTCGGAGCTTGTGTAAGAAAGATGCGTGTGAAGGCGAATCGCAATGTACCAGTTAGATTGTACGCGTGTCTTCGTTAAGAGGGTTGTTATGCCTATGTGAAACCCCTGAGATGGCCGTGACGTCGTCTGGGCCCATGGAAGCATGCATTAAGGCACTCGCGTCCACGCTGACGCATTTGAAGCATCTTTCTCATGCGAAGATTGAGCTGTACTTTCATTGCGACAGTGTTAGTAAACTTCTTAATTCTTCAACATGCTTCTTTATTGGATTGTTTGTCTCGAGAATCACTTTGGGCAGCACCGCGGCGGTGAAAGTAGCACTAGCGAGCCTAAAAGAAATCGTGAAGCTTGGTCAGCAGTTCCCGGTTCATTTCTCTTGTAAGAGAGGCGCTATATTACTGAAGAAACCGCGGTGACTGTCTAACTACGATGGTTCTCAAATAGTTTCTGAGTAAATTACCCCCGTATTTACAAACGCTCCTCGACTTGACTTTCACCCTTTACTTGACAGAGTTGAGCAGTGCGCCACAGCTCGGCTCCAAATGATGCTGCGCTACTCGAGAATCGCAGCAGATGATCGCTGATATGCAGTGACTTGCCGGGCCTAGAGACATTGCTCCCATCGGCTTTCTCAAGTGACGGTGAAGCGTTGAGTGAAGTGATGTTCTAGACCACGGGGGTTAGTGTACTTTCGTGACAACCGCCGTACCAGTAATGGTGGATCTGTTTTCGCACTTAGGGAAGTTGGAATGTCTTTTCGCGGGTTCGGGGAAAGGAGAACATGGCATTACACTCGCCATTTTGGTCCACCTCATGTCTTTTACACTAACATTGTCGAAAGAAAGCCGTCCCTGACGTGTCACCGTCTATACCTTCATTAATTCATTGTAGCTCACGATGTTTTTGTGCACTATGTAGGTGATTCTTCAATAGCGAATGCAGACATGGCTTTCTATTACTGGTAATTGTGCAGGAAGGCGCAGTGCATCGACAAGAACGTAATCTCGTGAGTGTCATTTTTCACAGCGCAGCTGTTAGTGTTGAGATTAGTCTTGTGTCGTAGGTAGATACCATTTGGAGCGTGCTTTCCTCTTCTACTCTAACTCTTGCTGTTTCCAGAAAAGAGAGTGTAGCGTTGAGGTTGGCCGTGTGCAGAAGACAGAACATTATCCCATGCAAGAACCAACCATCTGTCCTCTTCATCACCTTCTTCTTTCACTTCATTCCCGGAGCATGTGCTATGGTTTGTTCGGCGTGCGATGCAATAACTCTGATTGGCGATAGAACGATTACTTACAAAGAAATAGTGAGTGAGGAATTATATGCATGGCGAGATTCTTTGTGATACGAGGAGAGCGTCATAACCACTCAGCTATTGAGGCATGCTAACAGAGAATAGCATAACATTATATAGTATAGTAGCCCAGGGAGTTAGAAAGTGATGTGAGGGAGATGAGGTAGATGAGGACGAAAAGTAAGAAGAAAGAACAAGTAAACAGAGAAAGAGAAAAAAGATTGATAAAAAGAAAACAAATAAGGAGAGAACATGATGCGTTTTGAGAGACCGAATACAGTAAGAAGAGGAGAGGGCAAAAACTGACACATAAAGAACAATAACGCCAAAAATAGGGAAAAAGCAAAACTAGAGAAAAATATAGCAATATAAGAAAAGAACTAGATGTGAAAAAAACTGATATAAGTAGTCATGCCCAAAAAGATAACGAGCAAGCCTAGCCACGTAGAGTATAGTATAGAAATTCCTGAGAAAGAGAGAATCGAGAGGCCAAAATTCTTGCCAAGACAGGACAAGTAAGTTGCCCACTAGCTATGCTGTGAACCAGCCTTCCGAGACTTGGTGCCATGCACGTCAATTTTTTCAGCGAACGCTATATACGCCTTGGAGAAACGAAAAACCGTCTCCTGCAGTGGTATCACGAGCGGTCTACACTTGCTGTGTTATTAGTGAAAGGGTTCTGCAACACTTTTTGATCATGGTCAAAAATGCGGCCGATTGATAGTAGAGGCTCCCGACAACACGCAAGCCAAATATTTTAGCGCAGCACGCGACCTAAATTTCTCAATAAATTATCAAACTTCGTTGATAATTACTTTCTATTCTCTCGACAAATCACAGAATATACCAAAAATCACTCGGGGCAAGCACATCGACCAGCCATTGGCTGATTTGAACATGGCGTGCTCACTCGTTTCAGATATCGCTGTGGCAGGCCGCTAATTGTCCACGCGTGCGCGTGCGATCACACCGAGAAAGCCGCGCATTCGAAGAAAAAAGAAGCAAAAAGTGCTCAAGGTCACGAGGCCCTCGTGACGTTTTTCTGTGGCCATGCCATCTCTCCCTGCTTAACTACCAGCACTTTCGTCGGGACAAGAAAATATTTATTTGATTTGAATATACAGATACACAAGGACACAGAGGAAAGAGGGAGAGAGCATGCTGGCAACTGCCACCTGGAGGGACACAACGCCTGCTCACTCTTTCGGGGGGAGGGAAGAAACAGGAAACAAGGATTGAATGGGAGAAAGGGGCAACAAAATGAGGAAGAGAGAAAAAATGACGTAGACTTCGACAAGTATGAGTAAAGAAATAATAAAAAAGAAGAAAAATAATTAAAAAATAAAGAACATATTAATATAAAAGACCGTCTATAAACGGGTGGCCAGGTCCATTTGGTTCATAAATATAAGGAGAGCTCGGTGGGCCTGGTTGCGTTGGTAAGCACTACCACTTTAGACGACTACCAAGAGGTAGTCGTTCAAAGTCGCACACTTGAGTCCTAGGAATTTATATTCCTTAATCAGCAAAGACCGCTGCGTTGCAAATGTGGACAGTGCACTACGAGATGCTCAAGTGTTTCGCAGGAGCCACAAGCTGCGCACAACGGGTTGTCCACACGACCTTGACGGAGTAATCGTTCACGCACCAGCGCAGAGCCCATTGTTTTGTTTGTACAACAGCGCTCAGAAACTATGAGGCAAGCCGCGGCCACGAACACTGGGAGGGAACGATCCATTCGCCACACGCTGGTCCGGGTGCTGCTTTAGGAGGTGTCGGCGTATAAGCAACCGAGCGTTGTCCATCGTACATAGAATTCCTGGACAGTCACAGTTATCATGGTTGCATGATGAAGCAAGACGATCTCCTTCTTCATTGCCCGCGACAACCACGTGCGAAGGTACCCACTGTGCAGCTAGGCATACCCCAAGTGACAAAATATTGTTAATGGATTCCATGATGCTGCTCAGAATAGGGCTGTCGGTCTCCTCGCTGGTGAGTCTGCTATGGGCACCACGAAAGTCTGTGAGGATGACAACCTTCGATGCTGGTAACCGCTCTTGTACGTACATAGGGTGACATCAATCGCTGCTAGCTCGGCTGACACCGACGATGAGGGGTCCGGTATTTTAAACAAACGCCTGATATCGTTTGAAGGGCAGAAGAAAGCTGCAGATGCGCTCAGGCCATCGCTGCGCACGGAAGCGTCCGTAAATACTTTTACATAGTCTTCAAAGTTGTCAAATAGTTGTGAGTGGTCTAATTGGTATAGTTCCGAAATGAGAGAATGCAATTGAAGCATGCTACAAACCTTTGTATCTCCACTCCCACTGGACGGATTCTTAACATTTCCGCGGTGTTTATTTCGTGAGGCAATAAACAATTCCAGAGAATTCATTCTATGCCTACTTAGACAACTGTTTCAGGGCCCCTTTAAGTCGTTCGCAGCGTTGTTCCCAAGCACCCGCCGCATCAGTTGCGTTGTGAGTGACGTCGTTCATCCCGTCACAGCCGTGGCGCTGAGCTCACGCGCAGCAGTTTCTCCTGAAACATTCCACATGGGTTTGC
Source organism: Rhipicephalus microplus (assembly GCF_013339725.1). Lineage (NCBI taxonomy): Eukaryota > Metazoa > Arthropoda > Arachnida > Ixodida > Ixodidae > Rhipicephalus > Rhipicephalus microplus. The sequence continues at coordinate 15,332 of NW_023611199.1, read as the reverse complement.
CTCGGCCAACTATAGAAGAACGCTGATAGTGCAAACGCGGGAGAGCTCGCATTGGCCTTGAGGATGGTGCAGTCCGGACACAAAAACAGGCACGCGAGACTGAATTCCGGCATCAACCGTGTACTGATGATCCATCAGCCTTTCATGCCGCGCTTCAGCGCGAACGAAAATGCAGTGCCGGTGGCGGGCGGATCCTGCAAACCACGCCGCCGAATCAGATCGCAATGTAAAACGCTTGCAACAACACGGCGTCGCGGCGTCAATGTGATAAATGCGGGGACGCAATGATCAGTCTCCTACTTATCACCGGATGGTCACTCAATTGCCGGTCCATACGAATCTTTATAAGGATGCTTAACGGTAATATTCGCAGGAAATTGCAAATAATTTCCAATGGTATGCATGTATAAAATGTCTCATTGGAGTTCACAAAAATGGGGTGAAATGTCATTACACGTGCCTTCACATCGGCCTGTTCTTCCTCACTACTGACCAGGACATCTGAAGTCCTTGTCCCACCGTATTTCATGAATAAAGCTTTTTTTTTTATATCGCCATGATTCTCATGCTTCAGTGGCGCTAAGGTATGTGAATCATCTATGAAAGGGCTCGGCACACACGTGTCAAGGGCGGCGGGCCGTACAGCGGCCTTTCTCTGACGACCGTCGAACAGTCTTTTAATTGTTTTGTATTTTTAGTAGGTTTGTTAGTGAACTACACGATTATGACTGCTTCAAATCAATGTTGTCGTGAGGCACTGCGTGTGGCCACCATGTGTGGAACTATAACAATATTACAAAAGCTATATTTGAGAATCAGTGTCCCGACTTGAGTCATATTGTAGATCCATACCGATGTGTCACTCCCATCGTAGACCAAGATATCCTTCGAAAATGATCCACATTTGAAAACAAGAATAGCTTTTTGTTCAAACGTAAACGTTTGCTGACGATTTGTGCAGTCCTTTTTCTCTCAATTTTACTTTCTTCGCGGTCCCGGCTTTTGTGGAAGTGAATTAATTGCAAGCCTGCTGCCCGCCGGATAATTTCAGTTTAACATCCCTGATCTGCGTTATAAAAACTTCGCGCATACCAAACAACCACAAATAAAGAGCCCAAACGGACAAAAGCAGCCTAGCTACCACTTCAATTTAGGAAAAAAACGTGAGTTTGAAACACCAATTTGCAAAGGATGAATATATTCCAACAACGTCGACTAGCAGTTTTGCTCCTGATCTATGAGCTGGATGCTCCAAATGTTCCAAGCACATTTTATCAAGTTGGCACGCTGCAATTCCTTCTTATTTTCCGAGAACAGATTCCTGAGCACTACAAAATGCGCATGTGAATCATGTTGTCAACTGCTGGCCTTCTTCCTACACTCTCACTCAGCTACTCAATAAAGAACATCATAGAGACAATTAGTGAACAAAATGCTCCTTGTGGAGAGCCCAGCTGAAAGAACCATATCCATGACGCTTCTCAAACTGCCGTGATAAGTGGTAGTCCTAGTTAGAGGCGTGTAAAAGTAATGCCGCGTGCTATGAAAGCTCTACGGCGCATGCGTGGTGAGAACAAAGGGTGAAACAGAGAAAAAAAATGGCCCGAACCTACATGTTACACTGTAAATGTCGTCGAAAGACACATTTCTTGTGTCTGGAGAGAATGAACAAAACGTTTATTTGATGCTCTGCGCAAAGAAATCGGTGAATGGTATTCTGCGGGCGCTGCGTTTGAGTGCCTAGAGCGTGCGGCGGAGGCTAACGAGCGCATCGAGGCACGTTGTGCACAAGTGCCATCTGGCAGTTATCTTAGAAAACGATGTGCAGCCCGCGAAGAAAGATTCGCGCCAGTCTCGGAGGTGATAAGGTGTAGAACGCAAAGCGACGGGCAGATGCCACCACCGTGACGTCGTAGCAAAGCGTTGGAAACACCTTTTTGAGCATCGTGTTCTACTGTCAGCGCAGAGCGATTAAACGCTACATTCCTTATAGTTACTTGTGTGTGCCTCTACTAGTGTAAAGGCACACATAAAAAACATTGAAGCGTTGTTCTGGCACCTCAGATATGCGCAATCATTGCTTTTTAATTGACAATCACAAAACTATGAACGCTAAACCTTGAGCAATATTGGTGGGCGTTACGGATGGGGTTAGCGTTTGATGCCGTTTGAGGTATCGTTAGGGTGGGGAAACAGACAGACAGACAGGACTATCGTCTTCAAAAAAGACACGAGAAAGAGCCGCAGCATGGTTCTAGCCTATGCATCAGGGCAATTGCACTTAGCGAAAGTATGCCGCTTTAATTTTACGCGAATACGCTCTTCTCACATTTTATTATTATCCCATGCCGAACAAAGTTAGTTTGTTTCTGCTACCTGCATGGCACTAAGTATTTAGTTCCTTTAACCTTGATCATATAGAGACCATGGAATAAAGTCCAGATAATATTGGCGAAACCAAAAGAAACTTTGATCGTCAATAGATGTACGGTGGCACAATGCCCCATTTTTGTTCTGTCGTGGTAGACGCAGTGAACGCTACCGTGCGTCCGACGTTCTTCATTTCTGATAAAGCGGTAAAACTCAGTTGCCATTCCAGCCACAACCGCCGAGCTTAGGGGACAGCTTTACTGGGCGATCATTCGTGCAGGCTACTGCACCCCTGATGAGCTCTGTAAGTACTCATCCAATTGGTAAGCAGCCGGCCTTAGCACTTTGTTGAATACAAATAAGGGTGTACAACAGAGTGACCATTTCGTGAGAAGTTTGAAGAGAACAAAAGGAGTCTTTTGCACATCAAGTCCAAGTTTGCAAGTGTGTACTACCGCTGCACCTATTGCAATGGTCTATGGCACGAAATGAGCCCATAGGCGAACGGAAGTTAAAAAAAATAAGCTGCAATTGTTTTTATGGAATATCGTCATGCTGTTCTTACTTTCTGGCTTGTAACAAATCGGAACAATATCAAGCTCAGTTACAGAATCCCCTGCTTCTAGGCAGAATCCTGTACGGGCTGCTTCGCGAAACATGTCCGAAAATGCTCAAAAATATGGAAAATAAAACATTTTTTTGCCACCTTAACAACTTTCTTTCCTATAGTAGGGGCTTTTTTTGGATGACTTGAGAACAACTTTTACGGTAACAGTTCTATATTATTACTCTATTTTTAATTAATGAGAACCGGCAATGAAGTGTGTCGCATAGGGGAATCGGGGCAGTTGCTGGAGAGAGCCCTATGCTGGTCTGAAATTTTTGAAGACTGTCTATTATTAATTTTGGCGAAGTTTTGAAGTCTGACCAACTTCGACGGCGAACTGAAAATTGGGACACGAAAAAGTAAAAGTGCAGTATTCTTTCGAAAGAAAATCCCCGGAGACGCGCGCCTCACTACCTCAACAATCGATCAAATTTGCTTCTTGCGTGTGCGCTGCTGCTTTTAGAGCTATGACAGTTATGACGCTCGTTCATTAACGTATAAAAAATCAACATTACTGCAATCGTCGTTGACGTCAATCACCATTGACGTCATTCCTGTCATCTGCTATTTGCACTGATTGGCGTTTCTGATGTGGGTTTGCCGGTGAATTTCGTGGAATTTCTCAACTTTAGTTAACAGAAGACGCGTTTTCGAAATCTCTAAACAGTGATGGCCTGTTCGCAGAAGTCTCGGTCAATTAACTGTTTTGTTTCCCAAACGCTTGTCTGAACTAACTTGAAAAGCAACTGCTAAAGGTTTCTTATTAACTGACGATATTGGTGTCCATGACATCTCGAGAATATCTACAGCTACAGACATAGGTAAACTTGAAGGCAGCAAGCAAATATTCCAATGCCCTAAATTTTTGAGGAATTTCGGGTATTTCTGGAAAGGCTGTGCAAATTATTCTCTGTCGTAGCCATCTCCTCTTTACTGATGATCTACCCAACCCGGATGTTAGTTTTTTCTTAAGCCGTCGTTAGCATACTGCAGTATGCGTTTTACAAACTGCACTCTACAGTGCACTCACTGAACTCTCTACACACATAGCTCTACAAAATGACTTTTAGGATTTATTTTCTTTTGTGTTTCATGTGTTTCCTGTGTTGCAAAACATTCGCACTACGCTTTTATTCCAAGCAGACTTTACAAGGCCCTGCCACAGTGGTCTAGTGGCTAAGCAAATCGGCTGCAAACCCACAGGTCACGGGATCGAATCCCGGCTACGGCGGCTGTATTTTCGATGGAGGCGGAAATGCTGCAGGCCCGTGTGCTCAGATTTGGGTGCACATTAAGAAACGCCAGGCAGTCGAAATTTCCGGAGCCCTCCACCTGGGCGTCTCTCAAGTACATATGGTGTTTTTGGGGCGTTAAACCTCCCATTTAAATCAATCAGGCTTTACAAGACACAGGGCGAGCTGAAAAAGAGCAACCCGTCATTCATAGAATCATTCGTCCAAACTCTATCAGCGGAACCTAAAAGAAATATTTGGGCTAAATTATTGATTGTTAAGAAATGAAATAGTGCGACGTAAACAAAAACAGCTGGAAACCTCGTCAGTGTTTTGCTTTGCTTGGTTGAAAATGTCGGTTCAGGAGGCATGCTGCCTTCGTGCACTTTCGATAGAAAGAATAACTACTTTGTACATGCAAGTGCAAACTGAAGCACAAAAAATGGTTTCAATGAATAAGTCACTGCAGCACGCTCCTGCAAGGCCTTCTCCCGAGAAATCAAGCTTTCCCAAGAAGGACTTAGCCCTCGATGGGGAAAAAATGGAGGAAGTACGCTTCATCTTTGCCTTCAACAGTAGTTAACGATGGAACGTATAATCGTGCTTCGTGTGAACCGCCTTCTCAACTGCCATCCTGCTTCGGTTCTATATGCATGCCTCAACCATGCCATAAGGAAACAAAATGGCAGCATATTCACGGAGTGAACAATAGAGAGTGGGGCGAAGCATCCGTCCGTCCATTCGTTCTTGCTTCCGTCCGTCCATGCGTCTATCTGTGTGACCACCCGTGCGTCTATCCGCCCGTCCGTGCGTGCGTTTGTTCCTGCGTCCGCACGCCCATCCGTGACTCCATCCCTGCGTTTATACATGCATCCGCCTCTGCGTCCGACCATGCGTCCATCCGTCCGTGCAGCCATCCGCGCGTCCGATCATGCATCTGTCTGTGTGTCCATTCATCCATCTATTCAACACTCCAAGTACCACCATCTCGCATCTTTTCATCATAGGATGGATGGATGGATGGATGCTATGAGCGTCCCCTTTATAACGGGGTGGTGACAAGTATGCCACCGGGCTCGACAAAAAAAAACCTTTTTTTCTTTTTTTATGTTGGCCTAATGCCTCTACTTCGATAAATTCTATCTTAATAGAAAAAAAGGTAAATTTTCAGCTTAAGTTCTCTGCCATTTACGGCACACTGTCCATATTTTATTTTTCCAATATTTATTTTTGTCCTTTCTCTCTAATTTTCTGCCACCAATACTCTAACCGTCTCTTACTTATTTCAATCGCGGGTGTGTTCAGCTTTCCATTGTTGTCCCTAAAACCCAAGGCTTCCTGTAGGCTCGTGCCCAAACGTACACCTGGGTGGATATCTCCACATTCAATCAGAACATGCTCCGCCGTTTCCTTATCTTTCCCGCAGCATGTGCATTGTTCTTCTTCTTTACTGAATCTTGCTTTATAACTACGCGTTCTAAGGCAACCCGATCTCGCTTCAAACAGTAAAGCGCTTCCCCTTGAATTATCGTAAATGCCTCCCTCCTTATTTCATTTTTGCCCTTTCGGTAGTTACTCAAAGCCGGTTTTTTCTCCATAGCTGCCATCCAGTAAATCCTCTCCGCCTCCCTGACTTTTCCCTTAACGCTCTTTGTTGACATATGGCTTACAATACCAGCCGTATATTTACTAGTGAGTCTTCTAGTTCTTTTTCTCCACTGTGTGTCCACGCTCTTCCTATACAAATAACGGAACACCTTCTCTGCCCATCTACTCTCCTTCATATTTCTTAGCCTTTCTTCGAACCTTATTTTGCTCTGCGCTTCCCTCGCCTCAAAACCTGCCCACCCCATATCGCCCTTTACAGCCTCGTTTGTCGTCTTCCCGTGAGCACCCAACGCGAGGCGTCCCACAGTCCTTTGATTTACATCCATTCCCGATTGCACCTCTGCCCTCATGCACACCACTGAGTTCCCAAAAGTAAGCCCTGGAACCATTACACCCTTCCACAGACCTCGAAGCACCTCATACCTATTGTATCCCCACAACGCTCTGTGCTTCATTATTGCCGCATTCCTCTTTCCTTTTGCTGCCGAGGCTTTTTCCTGTACCTCCATGTATCTATCACTCTCATTTACCCATACTCCAAGGTACTTGTATTCACTTACCCTCGGTATTTCTTGGCCTTGTATGGACACCGTCTGATCACAGGGATCATTGAATACCATCAATCCACACTTCGTTACACTGAATCCTAGTCCAAGCGCTTCACCTTCCCTTCCGCATATATTCGCCAGCTGCTGTATATCATCTCGACTGTCCGCAAATAAGACGATATCGTCCGCATAAAATAAACCTGGAAGCTTCTGCTCAATCATCATGCCGCCCTGTTTGTGTGACAGATTAAAACCAATGTTGCTACCTTCTAGCGCTTTTTCCATACTCACCATGTGCAGCATGAATAACAGCGGGGACAAAGGACATCCCTGTCTCAGACCCCTGCTAACCTCAACGTTCTCTTTGCTACGCATTCCTTCCCACTCTATGCAAACTGTATTTTCTCGATATATCTCCCTCAAAAGCTGTATACAGTCGTCGCCCATGCCCATTCCTTTCAATATATCCCACAAAATTTCCTGATTAACGTTGTCGTATGCCCCAGTGATGTCTAGAAAAGCCACGTACAAGGGCCTATTCTCTATTTTAGATATTTCTATACACTGAGTGAGAACAAACAGGTTATCGTCCAACCGCCTGTCGACTCGAAATCCGTTCTGAAGTTCTCCCAAAATATCGTTATGTTCGGCCCATGTTTCTATTTTCATTTTTACTGCTTGCATCGCCAACCTGTATAGTACCGATGTAATGGTTAGTGGTCTATACGAGCGAATCTTGTCCTTTTCTCCCTTGCCTTTATAGATTAAGTTCATTCTACTTTGTCGCCAACTGTCCGGTATTTGTCCGTCCTTTAAGCTTTTTTCTACTGCTTTTAACAATGCTTCTTTAGTGTTATGTCCTAGTTCGTTAATGAGGCTAGCGGGAATCCCATCTAAACCCGCGGCAGTGCGCTTTGGAATTTTTCCTTCGGCCTTTTTCCAGTTGAAATTATCAAGTACTAGCTCTTCCTCTGTTGCTTTCTCCGCCACACTTTTACTCACCGGGGAGATCCCCTGGACGCTCTTTTGAAACGAATCGGCTGTTACCTTTTGGATGTAACCTAGCGCTTCGTACCCTTCCAATTGATTTCCTCCTTCATCTAGAATATGTTGTTGCGTTGTGACAGACTTCCTACCTAGCGCCTTTATGTGGCTCCAAAAAATCCTAGGCGCGGCCTCCTTTTTTTCGTGTATCTCTGTCATCCAGCGTTCACTTTCACCTTTAATTTTTGCCTCTACCAATTTCTGTACAAGGGATTTTTTCTCTAAATATATTTCCCATATTTTTTTGACTTCGTCCAGCGGCCGCTTCTCCTTTTTTGCCTTTGAATGCTCCCGTGATGCTTCGCGTCGCTTCTCGATCGCCTCCCGGATTTCCTTGTTCCACCAACTTTTTGGCTTCCTTTTTCCTTTCCAGCAAACAGTTTTCTTCTCTTTACCTATCTCCTTCGTCATTAGATGTAACAGCTCACTATACTCCCAGTCCTTGCCTGGTATTTCGCCTACTTCTTCCTCGACTCTTGCGGCTATATTTATTATTTGTTTGTCATTTAAATACGAGCTGCCAGACTTTGATTCCATGCTCATATTTTCAGTTTCGTATCCCATTTGTAATGTTATTCGTTTATGATCACTACCCAAGCTGTTAATGCCTTCCTCGTCTATCCTCATTTCTGTCAGTTTGTGGTAAATTCCTTCAGTCATGAGACAATAATCAATACTTGATTGCTTGTTTCCGACTTCCCATGTGATCTGGCCGTCACATTTAGGCCCCGTGTTAACTATCTCCAGACTATGTTGCTCGCAAAGATCTAGTAATAACTTCCCATTGGTGTCTGAATATCCGTCAAGGTCATGTATGTGGGCATTCATGTCCCCTAGAAGGATGATTTCGGCCCCTATTACCAAATTCCTTAATATCCGCACTCATGCAATCCACTATCTCCTGATTCTTTTCTCTGCAGTTATTCCCCGTCCACAAGTAGGCTACCCCTAGCCACGTTTCCTTTCCACCTACTGTGCCCAGAACCCAGAGGTGCTCTGAACACGTCTGTTTCACTCTAACCCATTTGGCTCCGCGGTGAATTAGCATTCCTACACCCCCACCTTTCCTTTCCGATATGGTCCTGTTACACCCTTCCCAAACATAATTTTTAATATGTGGTGGCTCTTCCAAGTCTCTAAGGTGTGTTTCTGTAACCGCATACACGCCTATCTGTTCTTTGTTTAACTGCTCCTCACTCTCTAACCATTTTGCCTTCTTTCTGCCACCCTGCATGTTTATGTAACTAATTGCAACACGCGCCTTTTTCCTTTTTCTTTTACCTTTTTTCTGGTTTTTCGCAATTCTACCTGTCAAAGCGTCCTCCTGGTTGTTTTCCCTGTTACGAGCTACCCCGGACTCCGAAGGGCCCGTGAGCCCCCCAAAAAAGCTACTGCGCGTCCTGCCAGTCGCCAGCCCACCTCGTGTCCAAGCCTCTTATCGAAATGAATCTTGTCTCTTTGGAATCCACCCCACCTGTGCACTTCCCTGTTTAAATCCACTACCTCGAAACCCTTCTCTCGACTAATTCGCCATATCTCTTTGTTTGCGTCGACAACCGCTCTTTGCAGGTTGACGTTGCGTACTGGTACTTCCGGTACTGTGCATACTACAATTTGCACCTGGGGGGACACGGTGCGCATGTCATCCACCCCTTTCGCCAAGGTCGTCGCTAGTCCTGACGATTCTTTTTTCAGGACGTCATTTAACCCTCCCGAAATTACAACGAGGTTACGATTGTTAGCTTTAGCTGCGAGTTGTTCACCCGCTTGACTCATTACTGTCCCCAGCGTTTGTCCTGGGAACGTCCCTATCGCAACTCTCTTGTCGCCTTTCACCCTTTCTTTGATTGCCGCTGCGCATCGGACTAAATTTGAGTCACCGGCGATGATGACCTGTTCAGACATTCCTTCTGAAACCTGCACCTGGCTGCTGACTAGGTGACTAGCGTGAGTCACGGCTGCTGGTTTGCTCCCTCCCTCCCTCAAAACTACTTCCCGGTAGCTGGGCCCTGTGGCCAATGTATCTGCCTTTGTCATGCCTGTTTCCTTCATTTCTCCCGCACGGGGAGTCGTCGCCATAATGCTTCCGCCGTCACCTGCGTCTTCGTTCCCTTTCACGACCTTCGATAGGCCCTTCTCGGCTGCCCGGAGCCTTTCTTCCATGGCTGACGTTTTCTCTCGCTCCTTCGCCAATGCATTCTCCAGCTCTGCGATTTTATCCATGAGCCCACTCTGGACCGCCATCATATTTTTCATTTTCTCCTCGAACTCGCACTGTCTACACTTGGCGTCATCTTCTGCTTTCTCCTCCGCACTAATTTCCACCTTCCACCCTACCCCGCACTCTGAACACTTTACGGTCTTTTTGACCATGGCTAGCTCAGTTTACCGATGCCCACGTGTTAGAAAACTGTACTAAAATACACTGGTCTAAGCCAAAAAGAACCACAATAATAAATAAATACGCTACACTTCAAAGCACCTGCGCATGCACGTGGTCGGTCTACGCGCAGGCCTCAGCCACGTGGTGGCTGGAGAAAAAAAAAGACACAGTACAAAATACTAAAAAAAACGTACACCGTACTAGACCTAATCAAGCTTTACGCTAGCGCCTTACGTTCTCATAACGCTACATACAGAGTCCAAAAACTTTGTTATCCAAAAACTTTGTTAGCTACATACAGAGGCAAGCTGGAAACATGCAAAAACACTTATCTGTAGCTGTCATTCCGGAGCTCTTCAAAAACACGTCCGACCTCTACCACCCGACCTCTACCACCTCACATATGCACCGCCATATATTCCACATATGCACCGCCATCTAGTGGACATTCCAAGGACTAAACGAGAGGTGGCACACGCACACTTTCTTACGGCTTGCGCTTCGTGTCTACTTCCCACCTTTAACCACCTCGACTTCGTGGTATATACTAATTCACTCTATTCATGGCACTGCAGCCCAACTCTCGCTAAACCTTTCTAAAACGAAGGAGGTTACGCCCGGCGAGTATAACGTAGCAACCCTTTCTTGTCAGATGTTTCTCAATGTACATGCTAATGGCTGCTAAAGGGGAATGAGACACAGGAGAATTCGGCTTTTACTTTCTTACGGCTTGCGCTTCGTATCTACCTCCCACCTTTAACCACCCCGAGTTCATGGCATATACTACTTCCCTGTATTCATGGCACTGCGGCTCAATGCTAGCTACACCTTTCTAAAACCAAGGATGCTACGCTCAGCGAGTATAACGTAGCAGACCTTGCTTGTGAAATAGGGCTCAATGTTTATGCCAGTGGCTGGTAATGGGGAATGAGAGACAGAAGAGTTTGACTTTTACTTTCTTACGGCTTGTGCTTCGTATCTACTTCCCACCTTTAACCACCTCGAGTTCATGGCATATACTACTTCCCTGTATTGATGGCACTGCGGCTCAACGCTCGCTAAAACTTTCTAAACCAAGGAAGTTACGCCCAGCGAGTATAACGTAGCGACCCTTTCTTGTCAGATAGTGCTAAATATGCATGCCAATGGCTGCTAATGAGGAATAAGAGACAGGAGAATCCGGCTTTTAGTTAACGCGCACGCGACGAATTTTTTATAATTCAACAACGCACAGGAGAAATCTCCCACCGGCACCACCTTGAAGGTCAAAACGTAAGACTGGTTACACACGACGACATGATTACGGCTACGAGGAACGATCGGGTGTCGCTATGAGGAGCTTCGCCCCTAAAATGTCTGTGCGCCAAAATTGAACGTTTCAAAGTATCGTGGAACTGATTGTTGGGTCAATTTTGACAAATAAATGGTATTGTATTGATTGTAGGTTTGATATTGAAATTGATAAAACACGGAAAAGAACCGGACAAAAGCTGGCCGATTAACTGAAAATCTATTCAAAAGAAAATGGCAAAGTGTGTTGGCACTTTTATTAGTCAGCCATCAGTCTCATTATCAAGACAAGATATCTTTTCATTGAACGGGTGTAATCTTGGGTGCGCAATGGCGTTTATGATATACATATATATGTATATATATATATATATATATATATATATATTATATATATATATATTATATATATATATATATATATATATATATATATATATATATATATATATATATATATTGCCCACGTTCCATTTCCCAAGTTTTTGTTATCGTCCGAAAACACCGCACGATTCTCACCGCACCACCGACAGTACTCTGGCCCAACGCGGGGGGCCGGTCTCCTAGCCGTATCCGGAAAACTAAGGGCAGCAACCGGTGGAGGTGCGGTTGCTGTGCGACGAACTACCGAAGATCCTCCGACGACGACGACGCCGCGACGGAGGTTTCCGAACACAACGCCAACCAGGAGCAGCGAACAAGCCGCCGACAGTAAGGGCTACCACCTGAGTACGGGCTTCTACCAGACAAGGCGCGAAAGACGAAGGCCATGACCGCGACTGCAGCGACAATGACAACCGCAGCGTCCCAGCCACGATGGTAATGCATCAACCCAGGGAACCACCAATTTTCCATGGGTCATCGTTCGAAGACCCGGAGTCCTGGCTGGAGACATACGACCGTGTGGCCGCCCTCAACCACTGGGACCATGACGAAAAGCTGCGTCGTGTGTTCTTCTATTTGGAAGACACCGCAAGGACTTGGCTTGAAAATCGGGAGTCCACGCTCCGAACGTGGGATGTTTTCTGCGGCGCATTCCTTCAAACCTTCGCGAGCGTCGCTCGCAAAGAGAGGGCCGCTGCTTTATTAGAGACTCGGGTTCAGCTACCAAATGAAATGTCGCCATTTTCACAGAAGAAATGACCCAACTATTCCGTCACGCTGATCCAGACATGCCTGAGGAGAAAAAAGTTCGTTTCCTCATGCGAGGGGTCAAACAGGAGATCTTCGCGGGACTGATGAGAAACCCACCGATAACCGTCCAAGAATTTGTAGCAGAAGCGACCACTATTGAAAAGGACCCTGGACATGCGCACCAGGCAGTATAATCGTCGCCTGACTGCAGACTGCGCTGCTGCTCAAGCCAGTAAGTCCGGAGACCTGCGTGAAACGATCCGAGCGATCGTGCGGGAAGAGCTGCGCAAGCTGTTGCCTTCGGCGCAGCCTCAAGTGGATTCGGATCGCCGACATTGTGCGAGAAGAAGTTCGGCAATCGCTTCAAATTTCCCACGCACCGCTGCCCGAGCCGGAAGCTATGAGCTACGCCGCTGCACTGCGCCACAACGCTCCTCCCCGTCCACGCCAAAACGTCGCCCCATCGCACTTCCGTCGACAGACGCCACCACCACCACCGCCCCCACCGACGTCATACCGTTCGCCAGCGGCCCAGCGCAGTGCACCGAGGAAGACTGACGTCTGGCGCACCCCTGACCATCGCCCGCTCTGCTACCACTGCGGCGAGGCCGGACACACATACCGCCGTTGCCAGTACCGACAGATGGGATTGCGTGGCTTCGCCGTCAATGCACAGCGCCCACAGCCAGGAGAACGACCACGTGACATCGCGACTACCTGACAGGAACTCGGTGGACACCACGAAGCCCTTCGCGTTCGCCGTCGCCCAGCCGCCGCACGTCACCGCTTCGAGCTAAGTACCTTCTTGTGGTGCCTTCAGCTCTGCGACCAGAACTCCTGCAGGCCCTTCACGACGATCCGACGGCAGGGCACCTCGGTGTTTCTCGCACGCTCGCGAGGATACAAGAAAGGTACTACTGGCCACGTCTTACCACCGACGTCACTCGTTAAGTGAGAACATGCCGGGACTGTCAGCGACGCAAGACACCGCCGACAAGGCCAGCGGGACTTCTGCAGCCAATTGATCCACCTTGCCGACCTTTCCAGCAGATGGTATGGACCTACTGGGGCCGTTCCCGACGTCGGCTTTCGGAAACAAGTGGATCGTGGTAGCTACCGACTACCTCACCCGCTACGCCGAGACAAAAGCCCTGCCAAAAGGCAGTGCATCCGAAGTAGCTAAATTCTTTGTCGAAAATATCGTCCTACGTCATGGCGCCCAGAGGTCCTTATCACCGACAGAGGAACGGCATTCACTGCCGACTTAACTCAAGCAATCTGGCATACAGCCAACAAACCACCGCCGGACGACAGCGTACCACCCACAGACCAACGGCCTCACCGAGCGGCTCAACAAGACGATCGCCGACATGCTGTCAATGTACGTCGATGTCGAACACAAGACGTGGGACGCCAGTCTTCCGTATGTGACCTTCGCATACAACACGGCGGTGCAGGAGACGACGCAGATATCGCCATACAAATTGGTCTACGGAAGGAGCCCGGCAACGACGCTCGATGCCATGTTACCCAACGTCAACGACGAAGAAAACCTCGATGTGAGCGAGTACCTTCAACGCGCCGAAGAAGCCCGACAACTTGCGCGTCTCCGTATCAAGAATCAACAGACGACCGACAGCCACCGTTACAACCTTCGACGACGCTTCGTGGAATACCAGCCCGGTGAACGTGTTTGGGTGTGGACGCCGATACGCCGACGTGGACTAAGTGAAAAGCTTCTGCGACGGTACTTCGGACCGTACAGGGTGGTTCGACGGCTCGGCCCACTTGATTACGAGGTTGTCCCCGACGGCATCACGAACTCTCAACGACGCCGATCGTGACCTGAAGTCGTCCATGTCGCGCGCCTCAAGCCGTTTCATGCGCGTTAACAAACTGAACTAGTGTTTTTTTTGTATTATTGTTGTATCGTAATTTATTCATTGTACTTTCTTGCATTATTATTGTACTTTCATCTTTAGTTGAAGCATCGGGACGATGCTTTTTTTCAGAGGGGGGCAATGCCACGTTCCATTTCCCAAGTTTTTGTTATCGTCCGAAAACACCGCACGATTCTCAGCGCAAACCACGCCTGCAGTTTTCTAGAAGGTTCCGGACTGTAGTAGATCATTTCGATAAGATCACGCCCACTGTGCGAACGGTACAGATTGTTCTGGAAGCTGCGCCACCGCCAGCGATAACGCTAGAACATTCGACGGCAAGAGTATAAATGCCGACGCGCTTCGCCGCTTGTCAGTTTGTTGATCGAAGGCCGACGCTCCGTTCGCCGCTATCAGTCCGAGACTGCTATCTGTGCGAGACTGCTGCTGTAATTGGACTTTCAGTTTACCGGGCACAGGTTCGCCCAAATAAACAGTTAATCCTAACACGAAGTCTCCTGTCTTCGGCACGTCACGACCCCGTGACAATATATATATATATATATATAATATATATATATATATATATATATATTATATATATATATATATATATATATATATATATATAATATATATAATATATAATATATAAGGGAAAGAAGTGTATATCTAAGGGCTTGTTTTTCCGTGTTTTTAACACAATATTAATGACATCTAACAGACAGTAATGCCAAGGAATGTACAGGGGAAGTTATTAGAACCAATGGAATGTAAATAGGAAGAAAGAAGAAAGAAAAGTGGATGAAAAATAACCAGCCATGAGCAGGAATCGAACCTACGACCTTCGAATAACGCGTTCGATGCTCAAACGCTGAGTCGTGGCTGCGAGCATCGAACGCGTTATTCGAAGGTTGTAGGTTCGATTCCTGCTCACGGCTGGTTATTTTTTCATCCACTTTTCTTTCTTTTCTTCCTATTTACATTCCATTGGTTCTAATAACTTCCCTGTACATTCCTTGGCATTACTGTCTGTTAGATCTCAATATATATATATATATATATATATATATATATATATATATATATATATATATGTGTGTGTGGTATGTGTGTGTGATGTCACGATAAATGGGAGACGTGGCCTGGCTCATACGCTATAATTATTCCATTCTTGACTTCTTCCTCCTCTGCTTTTACCAACCGTCGCTACCTTCTTACGTCGCATGATTCCCC
>NW_023611198.1:0-105742 GCF_013339725.1 Rhipicephalus microplus | reverse complement strand
GTTTTCGAGAATGTCAATGGAAGTTGTGGTAATTTTATGTTTTAGAATGCTTGTAGACGTAAAGGCACTCGGGAAAGTTTTAACGCCAAACCTTGGTGAGGCGTACACAATTCTTAAAAACCAGAACAATGCTATGATAGGTGAACAGGGGGGAAAAGGCAGTAACACCAAAGTTGCGCTAGAACGAGTGAACTACTGCTAATCTAGCGCTGGCACAGCTAAGGTACGGCTATTCGGCCACTCAAGACAAAATGTATTAACCCAGGCGTAATTGCACGCTATGATAACCGCACCTACAGCACGCTGTGTCAAGTTTATGCCCACCTAATTAAGCTGAATATCATGGTAATTTAATATTATACGTGCCGGTGGATGCAAACACATTTGGTCACTCAGGAAAACAAATCTACCTCATAGTAGTCACACAATTATTGATCATGTAGCTGTTGAAAAGAGGTCACGTAACATATAAACCATTTTTTGGATACTTCTTTGGCACAGAAAACAAACAAGGCCAGAAATATACCAACGCGGACACCATGTCATTCTTCTCCATTCTTCTAAATTAAATACGCAAAGATCTAGTTCAACACGAATGACCGGAATCCTCTAACGCACGCGACACACAGACGACACTTACGGCTAACTGGCGCAGACCTCGAACGGCGTCCGACAGCATTGAAAAAATATAGCGATTCATAGCGTGCAGAGCATCGCCCACCGAATCACAGCCGGCAAGCATTTCCACCTTCATGTCTCAGGTATTTGTGGAGGAGGACATGCTTGTGCTCGATTTTTACTGCGAAGCCCCGATGATTTTGTCTTCTGGGTCAGATCCGAGGCGTGAATAATGATCAGATTTTGCTCTCTCGAGGGAAAAAATGTCAGTGTCTCAGTGCGCTCGGGCCCGAGGTATGCCTTGAACGCCGTCCCGTAAGAGTTTTCGGAGAAAGCTTCCTGCAATGAGATGCACTCGCGTGGCTTTACGACTATGCCATAGTCGTCTGGATTCGATTTTGAAAATGGGCGAGGCTTCCGGCTGGTGAGAACCTTACCTTTGCGTCCTGCAGCGTGCAAAGCAGGAGGCTGTACCTCGTCAACTGGTGTGCCGGAGCTGCAGCGGGTGCCGCCTTCATGGCGTTGGCTTGCGAACGGCGTTCCACCGCGTCGCTGAGAGTGTGGCTCCAATAAAGTTTCTAAATGAAACATGAGAGAGAGAGATTCAGGAAGGAAAAGACGCAACTTCTGCAGCCCTAATTTGGAGCACAGCTCAGCGCCTGTAGGGAGGGAGGGGAAGATGGCATTAAAGATTTGAAAAGTAGAGAATCAGAAGAGAAAGCGCGTCCGTTACGAAGGACATGGCTTCTATAGCTGGTTGTCTAGTCCAGTGTCTTCAAGGAATCGAGGAACCACCTTGAAGACCTGGATGTGGTGCCGTGCAGGAGAGGGAAGGTTTCTCCGTGTAGTTGTGGGCAGACCATAGTGACGAAGTGCGGCGAGCAAGACTCCGCATTGTGTGTGAAGCGCTTGGCAAACACACAACAGATCCGCAATGGTGTCATCGCCCGCACGCAGTACACGCGGGAGTTGAGGCTCGGCCAAGCCGATCACGCCGGGCCGCACGCCAGGAGCAGCCGATGCGTAAGTGAAGTAGCAGGGACATCTCTCCTGATGAAACCCTGGTTAGGCAGCCGGGTTGGTGGTTCCAACCTTGCTACACATTCATCAGGGTAGAAGCGTAGCAGCAGAATTCTCAACATGAGCTTCTAAATGTCTGCGGCGAACACGGTATGGCACCAAGGAACGGCGGAGTGAGGGCTTCTTTCACCAGGGCGTCAGCTTGCTCGTTTCTCTGGATTTCCCCCATGAGATGAGACCCAGTGCAGACCCAACGCCACTGGCAAAGAAGGGCGTGCAGTTTGGTTACGAGTGCCTGCGCGGCGAAGCTTGCCCGTTCCGTCTTTGCCAAGGCCAGCAACGCAGCTCTTGAGTCTCACGCGACAGCTACGGGCACGTTGGGGGGTTTGCTGCCAGTTGGTCAACTGCCAGCTGGAGACCGGCAATCTCTGCAGTAGTAGAAGAGGCCGCAAAAGGCAGATGGTAGGAGGCCGTCTAACCATGTGCTGGCATAACGCTAGACGCTGCTGTCGCCGAGCCTGTGTCTTGAATGACAGAGCCGTCCATGTACGCAATAAGCCTTCAGGGCAGCTCTTCCTCTATCTTGGAGGCAGATGCCTGCTTGAGTGCACAAATGGGTGAGCGACGCTTGGAGAATCCTCCCAGACCAGTGTTGATAGCCAGTGGTTTTTCTGTTGGCGGGATAAATGGGATGGCTGAAGGCACCACTCTCACATGCTGCTTGATAGATCTGCAGCAGCTCGCCCATCCAAGATCCTGGTCGACTTTGCACCTGGGCAGGCAGGGGGCACCCATCAGGCACTTGGGCTAGCCGATCAATGTGTAGGAGGCCACGCTGCTTTAGGAGTAGGAAGAGAGGCCAGACAACCACCTCTGCCAGCGTAGCTGCGACTTCAGAGGACCGTGGCAAGCCGAGGGCACAGCGAATGACGCCCGTATGCAGTTACTCGAGGCACTACTAATGCCGCCGATGAAGCACTACCACGGGAAATGCGTAGTGGAGCCGTGATGTCACTGCTGCTGTGTAAAGAGGAAGAGCCAGGATGGTGAGCAGCCGCGGCCACTGAGGAAGGTGCCATTCACTGCCTTCTGGGCTCTCTTCACAATGCTTATGGTATCCTTGACCACGGGGCCCAGCACGGCCGAAGGTCATTGCGAAGCCCGAGATAGCTCACCACACTCTCCCATGGTATTGTGGTGCCCTCGAAGATTAGATGGACCACTTTGCTCGTGTTCTTGGTCTGGGGTGCACAAGAAGTGCGTTTGATTTGGCCGGAGAAACAGCCAGACCTACAGACGTGCCATGGCTGACTACAGAATTTAGTGCACTTTGCAGGCAAGATGACACAGTTCGCAGATTGCTGGCAGCGCCCCAGTTCCTCAAGGCGACGTCGTCAGCGTATATGGAGCAATGGACTGGGTAGCGCTGGTTGGAAGAAATGAAAGCTGGCAGACGTGCCGATGCGATGTTGATTAAGAAGGGGCTCAGTAAATAACCCTGGGACACCCCTGTCGATACCGATTGTGGAGAGCTGAGTGCGTGGCCGACTCTCATGCGGAAAAATCAGCCCTACAGGAAGCCCTGTACAAAGTACAGCATGAGGCCGTGCACGCCCTGGGCTGCTAGTTCCTGCATGACTGGTAGGTGCGGCTGGCCATCAAAGGCATTCTGCACGTCCAAAAGCACTAAAGGTGCCTACTCTTTCATGCTCCTTGCATGCTTCAGTGTCGAGACAACGTCACTAAGCGAGTCGGCTGTGCAGCGGTGGCACCGAAATCCAGGCTGCTGCTCGGGAAAGTAGTCCAGGGCACTACAAATCCACTCGAGGAGGGCCAATACCATTGCTTCCATCACCTTGCAGGTGGCTGAGGTAGGAGAGACATACCTGTACGATGAAGGGTTTGGCGCTGGCTTATGCGCTGTTAGGACTGTGGTAGCTGTCCACGGTTCCAGATTCCATTGAACTAGTCAGCTGCTGGGTCTTCTCTCTGTCTGCTGATTGCCAAGCATCTGGTGCATACTGCCGTCCGCTTTAGGTGCGCTTCGCCGCTTCGAACGGTTGAGAGACGCGGTCAGTGCATGGGGCAGGAACGATTCGTTGCGCAGGGCTGCCTCTCTCTCAATGGTAAAGGAAGGGTTGTGTATATGAGGTATACATACTGGTCTGTCAACGAGCCGAATGTCTGCTGGTAGTCTTGATGGTTTCGTTGCAAATTGACCCGCCATGTAGTACGGCAGAGCGAGCACCGTGAGGTTCAGAAGATGGCCACGGCCAGAATAGGCTGACGAATGGCGGGCCATCGTTGCAGCGATCGCAGAAGCCGCCACGCAGTTGAGCTGTGTCGAGAGCTCGAGATGGTATTGCAGACAATCTTTTAGCTTGACTTAATTTGTCGGTTTGCGTGGTCTCTACAGACGGCGTGCAGCGGCCCAAAAGATGTCCGATCTTCTGCCGCAGAACTGCGGATGGCATGGCGCTCGGCCCTTCTTCGCATGGCCCACAACTGTAGCTGCTTGAAGTCAGAAATGGGACGTCCGGGCTTGGTTCCTGACACAATGGTGGCCACAATGATAGCACTGTTGACTACATGCTGCAGGAAATCGCCCTCCACAGGAGTCGCACACAGTCCTCGTTTTATGCCCCAATTGACCGTATAGCAATCTCGGCTCCTGGGGAGGGCACAGTGTTGGCGCTGAGAAAAATCGGAAAGCGATCTGATCCCAGGTGTCTCGACTGATCGATTAGGTTTAAGCACAATGCTCTGTTGCGACACTAATGTCAACAGCAGTACGCGCGCATCTGCGCACAAAAGTGGTTTCCCCAGTGTTCAAAATTTTGAGGCCTGCTTGAAGGATGACATCTGCTGTGGCTCTGCCCCGAGCACGACAGCTGTCTCAACCCTTGCCGTATGGTGACCACTCAAGTTCCCACAGAAGAGAAAATTATAGCCCAGGCGAGCAACTAGAGGAAGAAGGCTGGAAACCTTTCAAGGTTTGTCGGACGCACGTAGAAGCTGGCCACAGTGGTGCCCCAGGAGCCTAGACGCACGGTTACAGGAGAACATTCCTGAACACTTGTGTCACACATCTCCCGTTTATTAGGGAGGCGATCGCCGGGCTAATTCCAAGAGCCGAAGTATCGGCCCCCCGAACCGCACCACGAAAGCGTGGACAATTTAGATGTGGTCCTTACTGGCGCGCCAGCAGACGCCGGCTGTGGCCCAAACAACAAGTCAGAGCCGAGAGTTGATAAACAAACAAAATTATATTCTCAATAATGGCAGATCGAAAACAATACACGAGTATGCCCACTCCACAATAGTTGAGTACAATATATCACCAATCAAACAACGTACTACACAGTACAATCAGCCACACTCGAAACACGGACACAGACAACAATACGCACTACAATGCAGTCGCATGCATTGAACAACCAAGACACTTAAAGACTAAAGAGATAGAAACCTATTCAGTCCAAAGTTCTTGGAACCAAAGTCTAGATGATACTCCTCCGAGAATCACTCACTCAAAGTCCAGCGTTGTTGTCGTTCCGCGCCCTCGAAGTTCCTCTTTCAGGAAACCTCGCCGAAGTTTCTCTTCCAGGAAACCTCACGTCTTCAATAGGCCACTCTCCAAGCTTCGAACTTCTTCGCCGGAAACACGTCGGCTTCCCACACGCAGCTGTTGCCACGCGTCTTCGCTCGATAGCGGTAAACACGCTCTTGCCTGTAGCTCGAGCCTTTACCCCTCAGGTGGAAATCCTCTTCATTTCCTGCCTTGTCACTACGGACAAAACCTTCGCCGACTACACGGCGGTATACCTACGCGCTCTTGCGCTAACTTCCGTCTCCTCCTGATCTCATCTCGGCTGCTCGGTTAAATACCTTGCGCGCGACATTCCAGACGGTTCTCGTCATTTCGTCGGCGCGATACGCAGCGAAGGCTGGGAAGAGGGCGAGACGGTTGGAACGCCCTCCGCGGCAGATGACTCAGCTCGGTATGAACACGCCTATTTCCTTCTGGAACTTTCCAGCGCTATCTCGGCCGCCGATGTGGGGCGAGGAGGTTCGTAGGCGAAGCCACGCTTCCGAGGGGAGAGTGCGCGCCCGGGGAGCCTTTAGATGTTTGTTTTCTTTTTCTTTTTTTCGTTGACCTCGCCGCGCCTCTCTGGGCGCGTTACCGCAAGAATTTGGCGGCGCGCCCATTTTTAGCGCTCGTTCTGTGACACTGCCCCCACTTTAAGAATATTATCTCATAATATTCAAAACCACACAAACGAGCGCGAACAGTCACCACACACTCTCACAAACTGTAACATAGTCCGTCGCTCATGACACGTCACATTCAAATATCACTCAATACAATTGGACATTACAATGCAATCTCACACACGTGAAATATAACCGCGGGTACATGAGTACAACGCTTCATCACACATTCCAAACAATACAAACGTACAAAGTTCTCTCATTACAACAATTATACAACACTATACATCCACCACAGCACAGACACTTCGACACTTGTGACAAGGATAACGAGAACATTAACACAACATATAGCACTCAGCCCTGCCAAACACATTTCGATTCACCTCAGCACCTATCCCGTGTACTTCGAGCGGCGCTTGCGCCCTTTCTTGCGGTGCTCGCTCGATCTCTTCTTGTTTTTCATCGTCTTCTTCCGGCGAGCCCTTTCCAACGACGGTATCTGGGGTGGCGCCTCAGCCATCGTTGTCATTCCGACACCGTTAACGGGTCATAACGTTCAATCAATCCTGTCACCCGCTTGTTCCTGTCACGACATTGGAGCTGGCTGGCCGACTCCGTCACCTTTACATTGTCGGTTGGTTGAGGTCGTACCGACGTAAGTCCAGCTGCCCAGCACGTGAACTCATTCAACACGATCATCTCCTCATTCACTGTCTCTGCACCGCGGCTTCACCTTGGGCTCGAGTGAGATCCGTCACGGGATGCTCCTCCACTGTATCTCGCGGTCGTTGGGTTGGCGAGGGCTCTATCTTAAGGTCTTCTCCCAAACATTTCGGATCATTCGGTCCTCGCGCCCCGTCGATGTTTCCGATGACAAGGTCGTAAAGGGGGGTCGTCATACATAGAGCTGTAACCTTCCCGCTGAAATATGGGGTTTCAACCTCAATCTCTGCTTCGGGAAGCATCCGAACTGTACGGTCAATTAAGCAAACCGGTTTCGTTTTGCCGGTCAACTCACTTTCCCGTACCAAGTTTCTCCGCACGATAACAGTGGAGCTGCCGGTATCTCTTAACACCGAATCTTTTTGTCCGCAACTTTTCCTGGCAGCGTCGGCATTCCTTCCGTAACACCGGTTGGCTGTTTTGACATTACAGCACCCACAATAGGAATTTCTCCCCATTCTTCAACTCTACGAATCCATCGGTGACGGCATTATTATCAGATTTGGGTGCCGCTTGCACACAAGATACCTGGTGAGTTTGACTCACTCCGTTCCGACAAGCGTCTGTTTTGTGCCCAGTCTGACCATACTTGAAACATTTTACTGCCGTAGGGCTCGTAAAGATCGTTCGACAGTTTTTCGCGCGATGACCCACTCGGTTGCACAGAAAACATCGCGGAATGCTCTCTGGTGCACGCTTTTCTTAGGGAGCCAATTTCCGAATCATAAGGGCAATCCTTCTTGACCTTGGCCAAATTAGTGCCACCTTGCGCTTCCAAGAATTGGTCAGCCAATTCAAGCATTCCCTTCAAGTGACTCAGCCTTCCTCTCTTTCAAGTACAGCGACAGGCTTGGGTGGCAACTAGTAAGAAATTGTTCTCTAATTAGGAGCTCTCTAAGTTCATCGTACTCCTGTGCTGTCCCTGAAAGTTAAATCCATCTGTCGAAATAATGGCTAAGTCGGGCGGCGTACTCTGTAGCCGTCTCACCATCAGCTGGCTTTCCTGTCCGAAATCTGTCCCGGAATCCTTCTACAGTAAATCTAAATCGCTTCAGCAAAGCAGCTTTCACCTTTGCATAGTTGGCTGCATCGGTCGGCGTCAGCCTACCGTACACTCTGAGCGCTTCACCACTCAAGGAAGTACTCAAAGCAGTTGCCCATTGATGTTCTGGCCAATTCTGGCTCTTCGCAATCGTCTCGAATCGGTGAAGGTACGCGTCAAGGTCGTCCTTCCTTTCATCAAACGCCACGAGCAGCTTGCTTGGGTTCAAGCGGAAGCCATGATCTTCCCGTTCGCTGCTTTCAACTTTAGGTTGGACGGGAGTTTCACTTCGCTGTTGCAACCGGAGCTGCTCGAGTTCAATTTCGTGCTGCCGCTGCCGTTCCCTTTTAGCTATCTCCGCTTCTCTTCTTCTTTCAGCTGTCGCTCCCTGGCTTCTCTTTCTTCTCTCGCCCTTTGGCTGCCAACTCCTCTCTCTCCAGCTCCAACTTCAATTGCTGCTTCTTTCTTCTTTCAGCTGTCGCTCCTTTGCCTCTCTTCTTCTCTCGCCCTCTCAGCGGCCAGCCTTTCTCTCCCTAACTCAGCTGCTTTTTCTTCCTTGGCCCTCTCAGCTGCCAACCTCTCTCGTTCCAACTCGGCTGCTTTTTCTTCCTGGCTCTCTCAGCTGCCAACCTATCTCTCTCCACCGCCTCTTTCTCCTTCTGGCTTTCCACTTCCGTAGTTCGGCACCAGAAAGACCCATCTTCTCACCAAGAGCTACTAACTTTTCGAGATCCATGGTGTCTTGCCGCGTGTAAAAAGTATCTGCCTAAATCAGTTTATCGGAACACTCCACTGCACTCGTTAACGAGAACACTGCACAACACACAAAATCGTTCCGATAGCAGTATCAACAACTCGTGGCTCTTTCTCACTACTTTGGACACACTGTGCACCAAAAGGTCCTGTGTCGCGGACGCCAGAATAATTGTCACACATGTCCCGTTTATTAGGGAGGCGATCGCTGGGCTAATTCCAAGAGCCGAAGTATCGGCCCCCCGAACCGCACCACGAAAGCGTGGACAATTTAGATGTGGTCCTTACTGGCGTGCCAGCAGACGCCGGCTGTGGCCCAAAGAACAAGTCAGAGCCGAGAGTTGATAAACAAACAAAATTATATTCTCAATAATGGCAGATCGAAAACAATACACGAGTATGCCCACTCCACAATAGTTGAGTACAATATATCCCATTCAAACAACGTACTACACAGTACAATCAGCCACACTCGAAACACGGACCCAGACAACAATACGCACTACAATGCAGTCGCATGCATTGAACAACCAAGACACTTAAAGACTAAAGAGATAGAAAACCTATTCAGTCCAAAGTTCTTGGAACCAAAGTCTAGATGATACTCCTCCGGGAATCACTCACTCAAAGTCCAGCGTTGTTGTCGTTCCGCGCCCTCGAAGTTCCTCTTTCAGGAAACCTCGCCGAAGTTTCTCTTCCAGGAAACCTCACGTCTTCAATAGGCCACTCTCCAAGCTTCGAACTTCTTCGCCGGAAACACGTCGGCTTCCCACACGCAGCTGTTGCCACGCGTCTTCGCTCGATAGCGGTAAACACACGCTCTTGCTTGTAGCTCGAGCCTTTACCCCTCAGGTGGAAATCCTCTTCATCTCCTGCCTTGTCGCTACGGACAAAACCTTCGCCGACTACACGGCGGTATACCCTACGCGCTCTTGCGCTAACTTCCGTCTCCTGATCTCCATCTCGGCTGCTCGGTTAAATACCTTGCGCGCGACATTCAGACGGTTCTCGTCATTTCGTCGGCGCGATACGCAGCGAAGGCTGGGAAGAGGGCGAGACGGTTGGAACGCCCTCCGCGGCAGATGACTCAGCTCGGTATGACCACGCCTATTCCTTCTGGAACTTTCCAGCGCTATCTCAGCCGCCGATGTGGGGCGAGGAGGTTCGTCGGCGAAGCCACGCTTCCGAGGGGAGAGAACGCGCCCCGGGGAGCCTTTAGATGTTTGTTTTCTTTTCTTTTTTTTTCGTTGACCTCGCGCGTCTCTCTGGCGCGTTACCGCAAGAATTTGGCGGCGCGCCCATTTTAGCGCTTGTTCTGTGACAACTTGTCACGTAATCAATACGGACTACTGTTGTGCGATAGAGGTACGCACGTATTGGCACATCGGGCAGCGTCTTGTGGATAGCCATCCACCAGGCATTGCTCATCGGAGCATCCGGAGACAGTGCAGGATGTGATACAGGAATAGCCGACAAATCAAGGCAGCCGTGGAGTCTCGCTAGTGACGTACACTTCCTGCAGAGCTAGTAGATCGCACTCGTCCTGAAGCAAGCGCTGGTTAAATTCGCAGTGTCGCCGCCGCAACGAGTTGGTGTTTACCTGGAGGACACGTGGAGGGCGCCTGGGCCCTTGACTAGCCATGATGGCCGAAAGTTTTCTGCAAGCCACCGGCCTGGAGGCAGATGACTTTCAGCGGACTGTCCGATGGGAGGAGTTCACCGACCGTCCGCAGAGTGACCTTCAGTGAGGCGATGATGGCGTCTCGCGGATCCTCCCGTAGTTGCGGCACGGCCTCCGGGGAAAGCGCCGCAGCCGGTGTAACAGGAGATGCATGGGAAGCAGTACTAGGTGGCACCGAACGGGCACTGGCCTACTGGCGGACAAGGGTTGGTACTGGGCGTGGTGG
The DNA here is from genome assembly GCF_013339725.1 of Rhipicephalus microplus. Taxonomy (NCBI): domain Eukaryota; kingdom Metazoa; phylum Arthropoda; class Arachnida; order Ixodida; family Ixodidae; genus Rhipicephalus; species Rhipicephalus microplus. The sequence continues at coordinate 95,464 of NW_023611198.1, read as the reverse complement.
ACGGGAAGCGGCCCGTGCTTACTTTCGCTTGGCTGCGCTAGCAGGCGGGCCCGTCGGCTGCGGATGATTTTCTTCCTGTACCATGATCCGCACAGCTCATCTGGAAAGCGGTACTGAAGAGGAGGCCAGGATGGTGGCCTCCTTGCGTGCCTCTTGCCATTTACGACAGGTGGGAGTATTCGCTGCGTCGTTATGACCACAGTTTACAGAATGTGCTCTGGCAGCACAGCTCTCTGTGGAGGCACGACTCTGACCACAATGTAGGCAGCATTTGGTGTGCCAGCAAATGGCTGTCGCGTGACCAAGGCGGCCACACTGCATACACTGCAATGAACGCGGCCTAGCAGGGAGCACCCGACACCACATCTTGATGAGGCTCACGTGCTCTGGTGGGACAGGGCCGGCAAACCGCAGCGTGACTGCATTTCTGCCTTGTACCGTAGACACCTCTGAGACGCTCGACTCAATGCCCTGCAGCAGCCTGTGATCCGCAAGGTCACCTTCCACACCATTTAGGTGTCCTGTGCTGTACCCTCGGTCAGCAGGAATTCGGGCGGACACGGGAATGCCGCCGCGCTCCGTGACACCAAGAAGCTCCTCCAGGCAGTCCTGGGAGGTCACGTCGGCTGCCACGATATTTCTCGGGGCTGTAGACTCGCACCTTGATGACACCACGCCACGAGGATAGCGCAGACGCCAGCATCAAGTGCGATCTAAGAATGAAGGCACTGTTCAGTGCTGATGGCCGAAATAAAACTGTCCCTGCTACAGCTGGGTCAACGGGAATCTCAGGAAACGTGGCAAGTGCCCTTGCACGTCGACGGGCCTCTTTTGAGCACACAAGAGTGAAATTTTCCGCAGCTGGAACGCTAGCTTGTGAAGCAATATTTTCCGCCGTGCTGGCGCTGTGAGGAACCTCCTGTGTGCATTGAGGTTGCGACGCGGTTGTAGTGCTTTGTGCCACAGGTTGATTGGGAGCTGCCGTGTATCGTGTGACCCACAGCGCTTTGACTTGTCCTTCTTCACCGTGTTATGGTCATTGGCTGTGGATTATGTTTGAAAAAATCCGCAGCTGGGTGCTGTGGAAGTTGTGGCGTCGAATAGCTGTGCTCAGCTCAGGCATTCCAACCATGTACTGAAATCTGCACTGGACGCGGCAGTACGTCACAGCTCTCAGAGGCGTCCGTACATGGCGAACTTGGTTCCCGTTGCGCACGCCTTCGTGGAGCGTCGCACTTGCTTTTGTCGTCTTCGCTGCATTGTTTATGGGAGTCCGCGGAGTCCATAAGTTTGTCATCTATGGCCGCAAGCTGCGGGCAATGGCTGGGGTTGAGCGAGTACATTGAGGCACTAAAGATGACATGGGTGGAGTCACCTGTTGTAAAGACCCTGATGATCATACTGTTGGACAGGCAGGAGGGCTCGGCAGCACAGCGATGGCAGGAGCGGTCATGATTCTAGCTGTAGTGCTGAGGAAGTGGCGCGTCTCGTCTGCCACAAGTCCACATAGTGGCGGCGTTCGCTTAGGGGGCCTCAGAGATTCTGAATTCTCATAGCTTTTGATAGGCCCCAACAATGCCGCTGAAGCACTAGGCGAACGGCGATGGCACTGGCGAGGGGCTCGCGTACCGGGTGTGCCGACTGAGCCATAGGAGCATTCATGCCTCGCGATGGGAAAGATGCGACTTGAAAGACTACCGATGGCCGTTAAAAGCAAAGTCACAGTCAACGCCTCCTAGGTATTACACAGTCAATGAGTGAGTATCACTGGCCGACTCACCCTAGATGAAACTGAGAGAGAGATAGGTTCAGGAAAGGAAACGACGCCACGTCTGCAGCACTTATTGGGAGCACCACCCAGCGCCTGTATGGGGGAGGGGGAAGAGCACTTCAAGGATGTGAAGAAGATAGAAGAAGATAAATGGCGTCCATGACCAAGGACTTGGCGGGTGGCTTCTATAGCCGGTTGTGTAGTACTGTGTCCTCAAAGAAGCGAAGAACCGCCTTGAAGACCTGGGTGTGGTGCCGTGCAGAAAAGAGAAAGTTCCTCTGTGTAACCGTGGGCAGACCGGGGCGACGAAGTGCGGTGAGCAAGACTCCGCGTTGTGTGCGACGCGCTGGGCAAACCCACAACAGGTGCTCGATGGTTTCTTCTGCCCGCACGCAGTGCACGCAGAGGACAAGGCTCTGCCAATGTGATGACGCCGAGACGAAGGCCAGTAGCAGCGATGCGTAAGCGAAGTAGCAGGGACCTCTCCCCCTTGGTGAAATCCGGTCAGGCAGCCGGGTAGGTCGTTCCATCCTTGCTACACGATCGTCAGGGTGGCAGTGTAGCAGCAGCCTCCTCAATGTGAGCCTCAAAAAACTCTAAGCGACTACAGTAGGCAGACAGGAACGGCGAAGTGATGTGCTTCTTTCGCCAGTGCGTAGGCCTATTTCATTTCCGTGGATTCCCACATGAAATGGGATCCAGTACAGAGGAACATCAACGCCCCCGGCAAGGATGGCATGCAGTTTGGTGACGAGCACCTGCGCTGTGAAGCCTGCCCGTTCCGGCTTTGCCATGGCTAGCAACACAGCTCTTGTGTCGCACACGACCGCCACGGGCACGTTGGGGGGTTCGCTGCCAAGAGTTCAACTGTCAGGTGGAGACCGGTCATCTCTGCAGTGGTAGAACAGGCCACAAAAGGCAGACGGCAGAAGGCTGTCCAACCAAGTGCTGGCATAACGCTAGAAGCTGCGGTGGCTGAGCTGTGTCTGGGATGACGGCGCCGTTTGTGTACGCAATAAGCCCTCCAGGCAGCTTCCTCTATCTTGGAGGCAGAGGCCTGCTTGAGTGCACAAATGGGTGGGTGACGCTTGGAGAATCCTCCCTTAGCAGCGTTGATATCCGCTGGTTTTTCTGTTAGTGGGGGAAGGGGGACGGCTGGAGGCACCAGTTCCACAGCTGTTTGATAGATCTGCAGCAGCTCGCCCATGCGAGGTCCTGGTCGACTTTGCAGTCAGGCAAGTAGGGGGCACCCATCAGGCGCATCGGCTAGCCGATGATTGTGTAGAAGCCCACGGTGCTTTAGAAGCAGGGAAAGAGGCAAGACGCCTCTGCCAGGGTAGCTGCGACTTGGGAGGACCACGGCAGGCTGAGGACACAGCAAATGAAGCCCCTAAGCTACTTACTAGGCACTCCAAAAGCCACCGAGGAAGTATGCTACGGGAAATGGGTACAGCAGCCATGATGCTCCTGCTGCCGTGTGAAGACGAAGAGCACAGGATGTTGAGCAGCCGCGGCCCTAAGAAAAATGCCCTTCACTGCTTCTGTGTTCTCTTCACCATGCATATGGCTTTCTTGACAGCGGGGGCCCAGGACAGCCGAAGGTCGATGCGAAGCCCGAGGTAAGTCGCCACACTCTTCCACGGTATTGTGTTGCCCTCGATGGTTAGACGTGCCACTATTTTGCATGTTCTTGGTCTGGGGTTCACAAGAAGTGCCTTCGTTTCGGCTGGAGAGACAGCCGACCTACAGATGCGACAAGGACGCTACAGCATTCAGTGTATTTGCAGGCAAGATCGGACAGTTCGTATTTTCCTAGTAGGGCCGCAGTTCCACAAGGCGACGTCATCAGCATAGGAGAACATTGGACTGGGTAGCGCTGGCCAGAAGGATTGACACCTGGCAGGCGTGCCAAGACGATGTTGAATAAAAAGAGCTCAGTACAGAACCCTGTGGAACCCTGTCGATACGATTGCGCAGACCGGAGCGCGTGCCTGACTTTCACGGGAAATCGGCCCGACAGAAAGCCCTGCACAAAGCACAGCATGCGGCAGTGCACGCCTAGGGCTGATAGTGCCTGCATGACTGCCGGGTTAGGCAGGTGATCAAAGGCATTCTGCACGTCTAGGGTGAAACAAGTTTCCAAGGTAGCGACACCTTTCTCATTCTTCGTTGCCTATGCTGCTGGAGCGCCCCCTAGAAGGTTCAAGACTTTCGTCAAAAAGCGAATGTTCGTGTTGAGTTGCTACGGTGAATAGACGTATATAAAAAGATGGAACGAAATGAGTCGTTGAAACGGTTACCTTAAAGAACGTAAACGGTACTACACAAGAGCAAGTGGGATGTGCGTACTGAACTGCCAACGTTGTGAAATTTTATATTTTACGCCACTAGGCATGGCGTCTCGCATCGTACATCGTCAAGGTATAACTAGTCCACTTCTCCGAATTGTTGTTTGTGCTGTTATACAGTGAACGCGCTCTTGCTGGATCCTGTCAGTGACCACAGGGCCTGACGTGTAAAGCGATTACTTCCAAACAGCCACGGCCAGACTGGTACGAACGCTTGACCAAAAGCACTTCGATGACGTTTTTGTTGAATGTGCCCATTTGGACAATCGTGATGTAAGGTGATTCTGGTGTGTGCTCGGAACTCCTGAAAGTATGAGTTATTCTGGTGAGGTGTCCTGAAGCAGCGCATTTCGTTTTTTTTATGCCACGTTCTGGTCAACTGGTCAAGCGTGACTTATTTCTGAAGGTGCGTTGATTACACCCTCCAGCTGCTCTGTATACGTGCATACACAGAAGTATTTGTAAAAACTGAGATGCACTAGACGCAGATTAGACGCACTCGTGGCGTTTCAATAAAAAACGACAATTAAACTAGCTGCGCAGATCCGCGTAGACATACGTCGACGGAGTTGCACGATAGCATTCGCGTGAAAAGTTTCATAGCTACACTTCACGGTGCGCTTCATCAAGAATTGTACGAGGTAAGTTGAGGAGAGCGAAACTGTTTTCTGTTATTTTATGGCAACGCAACCTTGGTGAAAAACGCGGATATTGCATTCAACGAGCACCGCGAAACAATCTTGACTTGGCACTCACTTAAACGATCCTCCTCTTCAGTTTATGTCCCAGCTACGATTTCGTCTTCGGTCATGGCGAGAATCCGACTGGAGCCATATGCGCATGCGCACTTGTTTTGAACCTTTTGCTTAATGATAAATAACACCACCAGACATTTGCAAGAAATGCACAAATTACAGACGCGGATGGCTGAGAGAAGAAGGGGTAAACAGAGAGTGAGGAGAACGGCTCGAGAACAATGATTAACGCTATCTTGGAAACTTGTTTCATCTAGGGACCTTAGGCTCCAAAACGTCAGTAAGGAAGTATTGTTAGGCATTTCGGAAGGCGTAATTGTCTCCCACGCCCTAGAATGCGAGCCGTATCTACGCTGGTTGAGCGTAGAGGCGGCCATGTTGCCTCGAAACGCCGGTCCCAGCGTAGCGGCGTCTCCAACGTAATCGGGTGACAATCGGCCGTAAAGTTCCTGAAAATCGGCCCACCTGAATTATGCTAGTATCCGCGTGTTTCCAGTGAGTTGCCGTAGCGAATGATGCTTGTGTCACGGGGTACAGTGAAGTTGCCCGTGGTTCCAGCCGAAAATAGTGGAGCCGAAGCGCAGCACGGCCTACACCATCGCACGCTGGCAGTCCCCCCCCCCCCCCCCCCCGCTCTGAACAATGAAGCCTATGGAATATTCTTCACATGGTTCCCATCAACTTCTTTGCAAAACTATGCATGTTCAAGGCACACTTCCTAATGATATCAGGGACGGTAACGTTGTGAGACGACAATATGATTATGAGAGACGCCGAAGTGGAGGGCTCTGGAAACTTTGACCACCTGGAGTTCCTAAACATGCACCGAGGTAATTGGGCCTCAAACATCTTCGCCTACTTATGAAAAGATTACATTCCTGAAGGGAACTATGAGGAGATGCGAACCGGAGCGTTGCTTCTCACGGGTTGCGTCACGGGTTCAACCGCGCTAGCACGGAAGCAAAACAGTAGTTTGGGCTAGTTGGTTGTGGTCATTATGAAAGATAGAAGGGGGAGCAGTACGTAACATCGACTGGAGCATAGAAAAACAACACAAGCGCACACTCGCAACCGAAAATTTATTGAAGGTGCAAACACATATATGGCTTACAAAAATTGTCACGTGTTGCAAATTCTCTCGCCTAAAAAAGTATAAAATGAACGCTATTCCGCAAAAATTCCAAAAAATATCATCAAGGCGCATGTGCCCAAACAGAAAAGACAAGAAAAAATATACACAAGCGGCTGAATTAACCAAAAATTTAGTGCAGTTTTACCATATAAGTGTTCTTTCTCTGAAATGGCAATGAAGGGGTGGCTAACACTTGTTTCGCCGCACTTCCTAATGTGGAATGATTCGATTAGTTTGCGGGTGGTTTTATCGCTATGCTTTATTAGGACAGTAGCATCCACAAAAAAGTGTCGAATTTTCTATAAACATAGCGATAAAACCACCCGCAATTGATGGATTCATTCCGCAATAATTAAAACTTCGCAGTGTAAGCGTTAACTAAAAGCGAACTGCGGGTGTGCGCCCAATCGGAGTCTTCTGTCTCTGACGGCTCATTAGCAGCGATTGCCATGTTCCAGTAGTAATCATCGTTCTATCACTACGTGCTTTGCGCCTACTCAGGTTTATCTTCAGCGCAATGCCACGATGAGTCCCAACGTCAACGTCGCCGCCAGTGTAAATGTTAAAGCCTGCTGTTTTCTTCACATTGTTATATTTAGCGGGAGATGATGCCATAAATTCGCTTAGGTGCTCGTCGCTCGTTTGTACTGCGTCAGTTGTCTCGGTTGCATAATGCGGCTCGCATGACACTGGCATTCAAGGAACAGGTGCGCCAGGGTATCGGTGCACTGCAAAGCGGGCTATGTACCCATGTTTCGTTGTGTACAGATGGTGAATGAGTGTTCTATGAGTGTATCTGGTGTCTAGAGAAGTCTGAATACATGATTCCTGCTTTATTAGGTTCTGGACATGGTGGAGGGCACACCCGTTGCTCCAGTCGGTAATGTATAGGAGTAGCGACGAATATGTTTTCAGTACATCCTTCGTCTCTTCAGCGCGGGTCGAGTATCCTGTGGGCCGCGAGTTGCCCGGCTGACGTGCTTGCGGTCCCTTCGATTACCAGTAGACTCTCGCAACCTGGCCCTCGTATAACGCATGTGTATAAGATTCGTGGGCTTCGCCACTTCAAGATCACATAAAACGAAATTGGAAGGCATTGGCAGCATGACCGTCAATGCTAGTCGCTAAAAGGGCTTGCAACCGTTCTTATAAAAAATTAACAAACTGAGCAAGTGGCGAATAGTGACTGGCCACTGACAACGTTTGTGTGCTGGTATTTAATATTCCTTCTGCAATACTTTGTCGTCCATTCATGAATATTTTTTGCACTCCATCACACCCTTACACACTTAAGATTACAGGGAAAGCAGCTTTAAAATAAATGCCTAAAATAAGGTGTCACCACCAATTTGAGTCTGCGGGTATTCTTCTGTGACCAATGAGTTATTTAGGCATTCGACATCACCCCACCACACACAAACAAATGACAGCCTTAGCCAAGCATCGATTAGTTCATGCGATTTCTTAGTGTGATTTTTGGAAAATATGCTGCGACTGATCGTCATTGTAGCACGTGGTACGCATCATGTATAAAAATAATGTCCTTTCCACGAAATAAACTGATCGCGAGGCCAGCAGTGTCCTTTCATTCCTTCTGTGCTTGCCTCCGCGCGCTGCTTCATAAGTAAACAAACTATCACCAACTAGCCGAACCATCAAAGTTACTGATCCTCTACAAACATAAAAATATTGTTGCCCAGCAGTGTCTGATGACAAGGCTATACAAATGGGCACATGGATGGACACTAGCTCACTTCGTTCCTGGACTTCACAGCTATAGTTCACTGAACACAACAGTTCACCAATTGTAAATACACAAGCAAAATGTCCGTAAAAACACAGAAGTTGCCACGATGCTGTCACAGCAAATTTAATTATAGGTCACCGGTTATGTGCCGTAATGTAATTGGAAAAGCTATGCTTATAGAAAAAACTGCTGCCAAAATACGAAAACATATCTGGATAAACTACCTGTTTTTAAATTACCTCTCTCTCTCTGTCTCTTTGTTCTTTACCGTGACATAAGTGACATTAGGTCCATGCACAGGAGTTATGTGAAATGCTTGCACAGATTTGTGACGCTGCTTAAAGAATCAAATGACAGTAGCAGGTCACTCGATAAGACGGATGCTTAGGCTTGTGGTGATTTTGAATCAACGTATCTCCAAAGCGCAAGAGAACGAGTGGTTATAGCGTAACTACAAAAGGAAGACACATGGAAAAGAAGTCAATGATTTTTCTTGTGCTTGTGTCTTCCTTCCGTAGTTACGCAGAAACTACCCGTTTTCTTGCGCGGTGCAAATATGTTGACTTAAGGTCACGGGGGTAACAATAAAGACAGCATGACAGCATGCATGATGCCTTGCCTCGTTTCTTCACAGCGTACGTGCAATTTAAAAAAAAGTGAGCAATTCACAAATGCGCGAAAGCTATTGTATTCAGAGCAACCTGATGCTCCCGCGAGCCGACGACATGGTTGACAGCTTACAAAACGTTACTACAGGCAGAGTTTTATTATATATAGACTGAGTAATATGTTGGAAAACACTGCTGTAGCAGAATGATGTCACTTATTGCTTTAAGTTTCGGAGAAAAAAAGGCGTTATTAGATAACTTTTTCGATCTTGAGCCAGATGCCATCCTTAGGCATCGCGAATATGAAAGTGGATTCCAGCTCCAAGTTTTTCTCCTGAAATAATAAACGATGGGCAGATTTAGCAAAGCATTCTCTTGTACGAGTTGGTTCATGACAGTAGGAAAACAAATTAGCACAAAAAAGGACAAGAATGACATATGAGAACACCATGTACTGACACTAAATCACCAATCCTGTGTTGTCGTGTTGTGCTTGCGTGGTTTTGAAAAGCGAAAACTTGATGATGAAACTACGTCGTTGAAGGCGGGTGCAGATAGGAAGGACGCCCAACATTTATTTGAGTTTAATAAGCATAAAATACTCTCATAAATAGAATTACGCATGTGCAAGAACTAAGAAAAAAAACACGTATGCACCCGATCCAGTGTGCCTCTTGGAAACGTGTGGAGCAAAATAAATATGAAATTATGAAAGAGAATATTCGATTCTAACACATTTTAAGTTGTGAAGTGAAGTAAATATAAATGTAGGCATTGAACATGCCTTGTTTTTCTCGGCGATAGCGTACAATGACTAAAACGGGAAAATCTGTGATCATCTCACGCTGATGTCTTCAGGTGCATTGATGTCATCCGCCTTAAGTGTCTCCGTCTTCAGCCTGCCTCTAACGTTGATAATCTCCTTGGCCCCCGAGAAGAGAGCAGAGGACCCGCACCGGCTTGGCCCTTTGGCGTTACGGTATTTTTCGTCTAAAGTTCGTGTAGATGACTGCCCAAGTTAACTCTGTACCTGAATGCTTTCAAATTATACCTATGGATATTGGGCTTCCACTGCCGAATAAAGAAACAAGGATTCATCAGCAGGCTAGAAGGTTTATGAACACTGTGACAAAACAGTGCTGCGTCCTGCATGCTTGCTGACACTGGGCCGTGTTTTTCGCTGTTCAGTCACAATGTTCAAGTCAGGGCTTTTGTTAGTCCTGCAAAACTGCAGTGCAAAAATAAAGAGCCACAAAAAGAACACACAAATAAAACGATCAATTTCGGAATTGGAAATGTTTGAGTCTTTGGTAAAGATTAGTTTCTATTTGCAATGTGATGGATAGAAACGTCTTGCCACAAAAGAAATTTTCAACAGTGAAACCGAACAACTGCCAATGCTTTTTTGTTGGGGCTTCGTGCAAACGTGTTTATGCTATTTTAAAGTTCCCCATATAGGTGAATGTAAAGGTGGGTGTGTGGGTAAACATGCTACTGATTTAGAAACACCGCAAGTGCACTATAGAAGACATAAGAGAGCTCTCTTTTGCTGCCTCAAATTAACTTGCGTTGCTAATAATTCTTAAGCGTGATAGACGAAAGGACTGTTTTGGTTATTTACCGCCTCAAGTTAACTTGTGTTGCTAATAATATATATTAGGTGTGGTAGGCAAAATGATTGTTTACTACGGATAGAACCTCCTAAGCTGAAAAGCCACGCTTCTCTATGAGCATACTTGAATTATATTTGATGGAGACGAAAACTAAACTTAGGCTTCTTTGAAATGCCTAAAACATTATTCAGGAAAAAGCGCACAAACCTTAATGTGACGTTCATCCAGAAGAAGCTTGTATTTTGCCAATAATTTCGCCATAGTTAGTTTCATCTCCAGCTGGGCAAATCTCATGCCGACGCAGTTGCGGGGGCCCTGACCGAAAGGCTGGTACACCACGGGATCAACAAGGCCTTTATTTTGTGGGCTGAATCTGCAAGACAAGTTGGAATAAAGAAGTAAGATCATGATGGCTGACGTTGATGATGATTGAAACAGAATCGTCATCAGCCTGATTAGGGCTTCTGCCGAGAAAATAAAACATCGTATATAATTCTGCAACTGAGCCAGCCGTGTGCTACGGCAATATTGCCACCACGAGCTCATTGGCCGACCCAAGGCTCTGCCTCCCCCTCGCACACTTGCCTTCTCGTGGAGCCTTGTCTTCTCTTTGGCTCAACGCAGATCGAGGACCAGGCAACAAATCACAAAAAGAAAAGATGGGAGATCCCACGTACAGTGGGAATCGATGATATGCGAAGCACAAATGAGAAATATTGATATGTCAGCACAACGTTACGAAGTGGAGGTAAATGATGCCATACATGACTTCCGTGTCATGAATAGCATGTTTGGATGTGTCCTTTACCTTCGTCATCTAGTCACGTCACGTAATACCAAATGTAGTCTATGTGGAGCTAGTGAAGCGGCCGCGAGCACGCTATGTGCGTGGTATGCTGTCATGTTCTCACATGCCACGCGTGTCAGTATTATCATGTTTGCACCAGTCATATATTTCGTCATTTATTGCCGTCACGTAACGCCAAATTTGGTATGTGTGAAGCTAGCAAAACGGCCACGAGTGTATCAAAAGGGCACGATGTACTCTAATGTAGCGTTGACGCGCGCGCACGCTGGGCACAGCGACGCTACGTTAGGGAAACGCGAGCACTCTATATTCTGGCGCCAGGTACGACCAGCGTCCGTTGGTGCGGCCGATGGAAACCGGCACGAAATGCGACAGACAGGCTGCTTTTCGTGCCGATGCGTTACCCCGACAACACTGCGTCTCCCGTTTTTTGCGACGGAGGGACGCTGGACGCGCTGAAACGCGCATGCGTCAAAGCAACGCAGCGTGGCGGGCGCCTGCGAGTACATGGCAGGACCGACGCCTGGCATGGCAACGCAGGCGTGCCGGCGCACCACGTCACGTCGAAATGTATTGGCTCCTTGATGGTAGCGTGTAGTCATGTTCTCACATGACACGCATCTCATGATTATCATGTTTGCACCAGTCACATATCTTCATCATCCATTGGCGTCACGTAATACCAAATTTGGCATATGTGAAGCTAGTGAAACGGCCCCGAGTGCATCATGAGTGTGAAATGTAGTCGTGTTGTTGCATGACACGCATGACGTGATTATGATATTTGGATGTGTCATTTACCTATGTCGTCCGTTCGCATCTCGTCATACCAAGTTTGGTACATATGAAGCTAGCAGAACGGCCGCAAGCGCATCATGAGCATAGCATGTAGTCATGTTGTTACATGAAACGCATCTCATGTTTACCCTGTCTACACCAGTATCATACTTTCGTCATCCATTGACGTACCGTAATACAAAATTTGGTAAAAGTGACGCTAGCGGAACGACCTCCAGCGCATCATGAGCGTGGCATGTAGTCATGTTGTTACATGACACGCATGTAATAATTATCATATTTGCACCATTCAAATACCTTCGTCATCCATTCACGTACCGTAATACCAAATTTGGTATATATGACGCTAGCGAAACGGCCATGAGCGCATCATGAGCATGGCATGTAGGCACGTTGTTTCATGACTCGTATGTCTTTATTTTCATGTTAGGGTCAGTCGCTTGCGTTCGCCATGCAATCATGTCTTACCATACCAGTTTTGCAACTTGCCATGTGAACGAAACCATCACAAGAGCTGCAGGACCATGAAATGTAAATCATGACATTCATGACATACATGCCATAATTTTCATGTTGTGACTTGTCAAATACGTTCTTCGTACAGCCATGTTGTGCCATATCAAGTTTGGTATCGATACAATTATCGAAACGGCCACAAGAGCTAAAAGTCGTAGGCGGATAGATAGGTGGATAGATCGATCGATCGATCGATCGATAGATAGGTAGATTGAAACGCTCAAAGTCGCCGTAGTTCGCAAAGAAATGCTTCACATTTAAAACTATGCACGTTAAGAGACAAGGAGAGAGCGAAATAATGAGTCAGTGAAGAACAGTGTGTTAGGAGCAATATATAGAAAACACCTGCAAAAAATAATAACCTTCGAGAAAATAAGTATAAAAGCAATATCCAGTGTTGACAGAACAAGGACGAATCGCTGTGAATAAATATTTGCTTTCTATACCTCCAGAAATGTGGCATTCAGTAAAAATATCTCTTCGGGAATTGGACCTCAGCAACATTGCAGATCTCCACGCTACATGGGAGAGTTAAGTGGGGCAGGGAACAAATGTGTGCTTAAGACAGATTGCTCGAAGGGAAAATAAATGGACATAGGCAGTGCATGTAGCAAGATAACCAGTGGGTGTTAAGAGTAACAGGCAGGAATTACATATTTGTAGACATAATGCATCACTTTCATGCTGAAACAGAAACTGAAACATTCAGAAATAATAGGGCTCCCCATTGTCGCTGCCTGTTTCAATTCATGCATGTTTTAAGTGCGACAGCAGCAGTGTAGTATGTTTATTATTATTCCTTACAGAAAGAAAAAAAATGACGGAAACATAAGAGACAGGGGTACAATGTTCGTGACACGGCTATATTTTGGAATTGGTCATATATGCATTTTGCAGTGGAAAATAAATCTCAGCCTGTAGACAACCAATCAGTACCAAGAGTATATTTTGTACAACTCCATGAATACCCTCGCTGTAGATATAAAAGTAGTATAACATCGCTAAGCGATACATGAAACACGTTGCTGTATCTTTTTACGTTATAAAACTATTCGTGAAAGCATAGGCCGATAATTTGTTCTGCTTTTTTAACTGCATTTATCTGGAGGAGTCGAGATTTAAGTGACCCTGCCTGCTCCATTTACAGAGGTTCTGGCACGCAAAAAAATTGAAATTTTCAGAAAACCTCTCACATTACAATACTTACTGTGACCGTGACTTTAGATGAGCATCTGCTGCAAGAGGCAAAAAATTTCTTAGAAGTCTTCTTGGTGGATAATCATTCATTGAGCGTTCGTGATCAACAGCCATGAGTAGATACTTACAAAATGACGTGTTAAACCGTATACTATGTGTTCAACGTGGACATAAATGTGTTCATGTGAACGATGTATTGCGAAGGGAAGTCCGGCATGGAGCCTTGAATTGCAGATAAATTGTGGCATCGGACATACAATCGAAGTAAGCACTTGAATGGCTACAGATTCTAGCAAACAGACAACCTTTGTAAATTTGACTACGTGTGACACATTGAGCGGCTGGCTTTATGGTAATTTACATGGTAAGAGAAAAGGGAAAAACCTTTCGGGATCGAAGACTTCGGGTTTCTCCCAGAAATTCGGATCATGACTCAGGTGGTGGTTGGGGATAACGATGCTGGTTCCAGCGGGTATTTTCATATCCTTGTGCACGTATTCACGAGCGCATCTTCTCGTCGTGAACCTGCCAAGCACAGAATCAGCGTAAGTAATTCAATCAACGTCACAAAGCGAAAAGTGACAGCAATGGTAGTGGCATCGGTCATGTCATTGCATGGTAGTTCATTGTGACATGAGAACTTGAGAATACATTGTTTGAGTTTTTGACGGTGAGGAAAGTAGCAACGAAACTAGTAAAATTTGAAGTCCAAATTAGGTAAATCTGTGGGCCGCCATGTTGGTCTAACGCTTATGCTGCTTGGCGGCCGACCAGAGAGTTGAGGGTTCCACTCAAGACGTGGCGATGGAATTTTAGATAGACACAAAATGGTAGAGGCAAATTTACTCTGTGGTGCCATGCACGTCAAAAAACATTAGGAGTTCAAAATTTGAAGAGCCCCGTTTTTGCTGAGCCTCAGAATATTATATATAGCTTTTGGCACGCGAAACCTCGGAAATATTTATTACAGTACTATCGTCATGGGAACTACAGTAGGTAGAGTGTGTGAACGTTATGAACAGATCAATTTCGTTGGCTATTCGTAGATTATTGTGTTGTCTTAGCGGACATGTTTCAATTTTACATTTACTCCCTGGTGCCACCACGCATGAAATCTCGTAATAATATTTGAAAAAAAAAAGAAACAGGAAAAAGGTGGTGATACCTAAATGTCTGTCTTTAGCCGAGTGTTTAAAACGTGAAACAGTGTTTACCATTGAGACCCTGTAGCACACAGAGACACACACGCACACACACTCACACACGTGGAAGTGCACCTGAAAACATATTATATGATGTGATAGGAACGGTGTTATCCTTTCCCCACTTTTGATATAAATGTTAGCACGTTCCATGAATCATCCAGGCAATTACCCCGAATGATTGTCGGCTCTGAATGAAGAGAACTATTAAAATTACATAGAATGACTCACCCTACGACTGGCGAATAAAAGCGAAGAGATTCTGATATAATCTGGTCCAGGTATTTTATGCCAAAGACGTTGTCGTACGTGAAGGCACCCTGAAAAAACACGTTTTTACTGTGAATGACGAGCGAATAGAAAAAAATTGTGGAGAGATAGTTCATAAAACGACCTACGTCTCTCTTGAGGACGGCAAGGGCATCTTCTCTGAGTCGGTCCTGAATGTCCTGGTGTTTCGCCAGAAGATATGACAGAAACGCCATCGATGAGCCTGTCGTCTCGAACCTGTAAGTTATGCAGTACATAACTTCTTCAATGTTGTTAGAAGTTGCTAGACGCGAGCACGCACTGCGATTCCGCGAGTTTCCATTCAGATGTTACGTCTTCAGGTATTGTTTTTCTTCTGCTGAGCCATAACAGAATTAGAAGGCTTATCGTTTGCCACTGTGAACATTTTGGACAACGATGTGATATACCACGCTTTGTGTGTGATTACTTTGTTGTAAAATGTTTCGTTGGATTTAAGCATGTAGTTGTCCAAATGACTTCCTAGTCGCTGGCCACAACATTTCGTCCACTTAACGTCAAGCAAATAAGCTTTAGAACGTGCGTTGATTCTTACCCCGCTGTGAAGAAACTGAAGCCATTGGCCAAGATTTCTGTATTCGTGAGAACACACGTTTTTCCACCTGCCTTTACCTTTTCAGGCTGGTTCCCTAAAAGATAAGGGAGAGGTGACTTACGTACGTGGTTACAGTTTGTCGTTAAAAGCATGGTGCACATTCGATCGATCACAGGAAAGGCGATTGATTGATATCTGGCGCACAACGTCCCTAAACACCATAAGATATTTAGAGACGCTGTAATGGAGGGCTCTGGAAACTTTGACTACCTTGGGTTCTTTTCCGTGCACCCGAATCTGGGCACACGGGCCTACAGCATTTCTGCCTCCATCAAAAATGCCGCCGCCGCAGCCGGGATTTGATCCCACGACCTGCGGGTCAGTAGCCGAGTACCTTAACCACTATCCACCACGGCAGGGCGGTAACAGAAAAACAACTAAAGAACAAAAATTTTGAATTAATAACCAAAAAATGATGGCAGTTTCCCAAGTGGGAACACTGGTTAGCATGCGGAGCATATATGTTGAACTGCGATAAATGTGTTTTGTAATTTGCGACATGCGTGTGTGTTATTTATTTATTTATTTATTTAAATACCTTAAGAGCCCAGAGGGCATTACATAAGGGGGATACATACAAGAGGTTACTATAGCATCAGTAAAACAACATGTCAGGGAGTAATACTAGTTATCAAACTGACCGATAGCCCAAGCAACATTACTAATAACACAATAAGCAAAAAACACAGTAAGCAGCTCACCATAACAGGAAACATATTTCAAGAAATAGCAATAAACATTCTCTAAGCATGCGTTACACATTACACGAGTAGTGAACACGAGTGAACACGAGTGAACACGCACGTACGTATGCTGCGGAAGAGGCTGTTTATTGGTGAGACGCTTTGGGTATTTTGAGCAAGATGGCCTTATGGTCCGTAAAGTGGAGGGTGGGAGGAGGGGCGGTTGAAGGTTGAAATTCGCAAAGACGTGGTCGATGCAAATCCCGCGAACTGTGGTCGAATGATGTTTGCCGTCGCACTTTGCTCGTTTCAGCGAGTGCCGCGACTCCATGTAGTCAACCACCCAATCGTCCTTGATGGCGTCGACGTTGAAGTCGCCAACTATCACAAAGGGTCGTCGTTGCGGTCGTTGTTTCAGGTATTCTTCCCCGGCTTCGTCGACGTACTTCTCCATGGCGGCGCGCGATAAGTCTGGCGCGAGGTACATCTTCATGACGTCGACTCTGGAGACGCTAGCGACGCAGTGTTCACCGTTGGCACGTTGTTGAGTGCCGGGCTCGACGCTGACGACTCCCGTTTTTGAGTACACGAGCATGAGTACGTGGCCTTGCTCACCGCATCGCGAGGTCTTCTCAGTGCGGCCTTGCCCACGGACGAAGTGTCTTCGGAATTGCTTGCGGTTCCGCCAACACATTGGCTGACGCCATTGCAAGGGACGTCAGTAAGTGTGTTTGCGGATTCGTTAGCATACGTTTTCTCCAGCGACATCGGATGTAGAGCAACCGCACAAACCAAACGACAAAGGGCGGAGTGCCCCGACACACGGTTATTTATAGCGAGCGCTGGCCCCGGCTTGCGCATGCGCGCGTTAGCATACAGATTCCACACGTAAAACTAAAGGTCGCGCTGCGCGTGGAGGGGAGAAGTGAGCGCAGTGCGCGCTGCGTTGAGAGGAGGAAGTGATGCACAGATGGCTGGCAGAGGAGGAGGGCAGGCTGGGGACGCTGACGGCGCATGACTAGCCCCTAGTATAACATAAGTCACAGCTTTGCCGCAAAGATGAACAATGAACTTGAAGGTTACGTGCCGAATGGCAAGCAGATTAAAACGTGCCCCGCGTTTCTAACGCACAAATGACGCACGAAACGTACTCGCAGGTACAGATGAACGCGAATAACTGTCTCAGTTGTTATTTCGCTGCGTCTAAAAAGCGAGCCCTTTTCGCAAATGAAGACTGTACAATGATTGCGGTGACCTTTGTGCGCCCGTTAACTACAAAATTGAAACAGTTCTAGTGAAAACGCAACGCCAGCCAAGACTTACAACTTAGCCCCCAAGTGCTTAGGTCGATGTGTAGGGTATGATGGAGGCTATTAGACTTGCATTGAACAGATACAAAAGTTGGTGTTTTTTAAATTTAATTTGGTGCAGATTTCACATTTCTATCCTGTTTCGTTGATGTCCTGTGACAAGTTGAAAGTGCACCACGATCTTACGAACACCCTGTATTTAATGCAAATAAAATACTTGAAGGAGTGTCGAAAGGGATTTCAAACATCTTCGCATTATTAGACTGGTGTTAAAACCTTATTAGATACAATATGCTGGCTGAGAATGCATACCAGACAATTTTCATTGTCATCATCATCCTCATCATCATTCTGAATACGTGCACTTCAGGACCAAGTCCTCTCCCATGTTCCGCCAGTTAACCTGGTCCTGTGCTTGCTGCTGCCAATTTATACCCGCAAACTTCTTAATCTCATCTGCCCACCTAACCTTCTGTCTCCCCCTAACCCGCTTGCCTTCTCTGGGAATCCAGTTAGTTACCCTTAATGACTAGCGGTTATCCTGTCTACGCGCTACATGTCCAGCCCATGTCTATTTCCTCTGGTTCATGTCAACTATGATATCCTTAACCCCTTGTTTGTTCCCTAATCCACTCTGCTCTCTTCTTGTCTCTTAAGGTTACACCTACCATTTTCTTTCTATTGCTCGCTGCTTCATCTACAATTTAAGCTGAACCCTCTGTGTGTGTCTGCAGGTTTCTGCTCTGTAGCTAAGCACCGTCAAGATACAGCTGTTATGTACCTTACTTTTGAGGGATAGTGGCAATCTACCTGTCATAATTTGAGAGTGCTTGCCAAATGTGCTCCACCCCATTTTTGTCTTCTGGTTACTTCAATCTCGTGGTTCGGCTCCGCCGTTATTACCTGTCCTAAATAGACAGGTCATAACCGCTTTTACAACTTGAAGTGCACTATTACCTATCTCGAAGCTCTGTTCTTTTCCGAGGTTGTTATACATTACTTTCGTTTTCTGCAGATTAATTTTAAGACCCGCCTTTCTGCTCTCCTTGTCTAACTCCGTAATTGTGAGCTGCAATTCGTCCCCTGAGTTACTTAGTAATGCAATGTCATCGACGAGGCGCAGGTTACTAAGGTATTCTCCATTAAATCTTATCCCTAACTGTTCCCATTCTAGGCTTCTGAAAACCTTCTGTAAGCACGCGGTGAATAGCATGCGGAGATTGTATCCCCCTGCCTTACACCCTTCTTGATTGGTAGTCTGTTGCTTTCTTCATGAAGCACTGTGGTAGCAGTTGATCCGCTGTAGATTTCTCGCAGGATGTTTATATATACTTTATCGACGCCGATTCTGCAGTGTCTGCACGACGGCTGATATTTCGACTGAATCAAACGCCTTCTCGTAATCTATGAGGGCTATGTATAGTGGTTGGTTAATTCTGAACATTTCTCTATTACCTGATTGATAGTATGAGTGTGGTCGATTGTTGAGTAGCCTGTTCGAAATCCTGCTTGTTCATTTGGTTGATTGAATTGTAATGTTTTTTACTCTGTTAGCAATTACCTTTGTAAATGGCTTGTATACTACGGAGAGCAAGCTGATCGGCCTGTAATTGTTCAAGTCCTTGTCATCTCCTTTATTATGTATTAAGATGATGTTTGCGTTCTTCCAAGACTCCGGTACTCTTTCTGTCAGGAGACACCTCGTAAACAGGGTGGCTAGTTTTTCTAACACAATCTGTCTTCCATCTTTCAGCAGATCTGATGTTACCTGATCCTAACCAGCAGCTTTGCCTCTTTGCATGCTCTCCAAAGAGTTTCTGACCTCTTCTGTCATTACTGGTGGGGTGTCATCTGGGTTACTGCTAGTTCTTATAGTATTAAAGTCGTGGTTGTCCCGGCTACTGCACAGATCTCTGTAAAGTCCTCCGCTATTTTAACTACCCTATCCATATTGGTAGTTATTTTGCCTTCTTTATCCCTATCCCAAGTTTCGTCTTCACTGCTTTGACGCTTCCTCCGTTTTTGAGAGCGTGTTTAATTTTCTCCATATTATACCATCTTACCTCGCATACTTTACGCCTATTAACCAACTTTGAAAGCTCTGCCAGTTCTGTTTTGTTTGTACTGGGAGCTTTCATGATTTGACCCTTCTTAATGAGATTCTTCGTTTCCTGGGAAAGCTTGCCAGTGTGCTGCCTAACAACCTTGCCTCCAACTTCCACTGCACACTCCGTAACTATACTCGTCAGATTATCATTCATTGCATCTACGCTAACCTTGGTTTCCTCACTAAGAGCGGAGTACCTGTTCTGAAGCAAGACTCTGAATGCTTGTACTTTCCCTCTCAGTGCTAGCACATTGATTGGCTTCTTACGTATCAGTATCTGTCATTCCTTCTTCAAGTCTAGGCGAATTCGAGACCGTACCATTCCATGGTCACTGTATCGTACCTTGCCAACCACTTCCACATCCTGCACGATGCCTGGGTGTGCACTCAATATAAAGTCTATTTCGTTCGTATTTTCGCAATTAGGGCTCCTTCATGTCTACTTCGGTTTTCTGGTTTTAGGTAGAAGGTATTCAAAATCCGTAAATTATTGCGTTCTGTGAATTCCACTAGTAGCTCTCCACTGGTGTTTCTTCCGATGCCATAATCGACTACTGCCTGGTCTCCAGCCTGCTTCTTCTTTACCTTTGCATTTAAGCCTCCCGTCAGTATAGTATACTGTGTTTTACCTTACTCATTGCCGATTCCACGTCTTCATAGAAGCTTTTAACTGAAGCGTCATCATGGCTGAATGTAGGCGCGTAAGCCTGTAGCACCTTCATCTTGTATACTTTATTCAGTTTAATTGCGATACCTATTACCCTTTTCATAATGTTATAGTGATTCCATATGTTGCCAGCTATGTTTCTTTGAATTAGGAACCCCACTGACAGTTCTCGTTTGTCAGCCAAGCCCTGATAGCAAAGGACGTGCCCATTCTGTAGCACCGTATAGGCCTCATCTGTCCTCCTAACCCCACTGAGCCCTATTATATCACATTTAAAACCTTCTAGCTCTTCGAGTAGTACAGCTAGGCTTCCCTCACTAGATGAGGTTCTAGCGTTAAACGTTGCCAAGTTCAGGTTCCAATGACGGCGTGTCCGTATCCAGAGATTCTTAGCACCCACTGCTGCGTTGCATATCTGATCGCCGCCGTGGTCAGTTGCTTCGCAGCTGCTGGGGACTGAGGGCCGTGAGGTATTTTGACGTATGCATGTGGGAGGTAGGGGCCAGATACTGCACCAGGGTGGCCAATCCTTCTCTAGTAAGGGAGTGCGTTCCCAGTGGTGGATACCGGTGAGGCCGCACCCAGGCCTCTTAATGCAGTTCCATCACCAGGCGGATTCTTTTATCCGGTTGAGAACTGCGAGGCACCGGGATTCGAACCACAGACCTTTTTCATCCGAGGCGGATGCTCTAACCACTACGCCATCGCTGCACTCCTGAAGTGTACTAAGGGCTATCCATTTGTTTCACAATGTTGATGTGGGAAAAGGACCAAGCAGGTCTAACCTAACACGGTAAAATAGTTCGGTGGGTATGTCAATTGGGTGAAGATGGCCAGCGGGTAGCACAGACGGTGTTTTACGACAATGGCATAGGTCACACGTGGCGACTAATCAGTGTATCGAGCGAGCAAGGTCTGGCCAGAAGAAACGGC
Source organism: Rhipicephalus microplus (assembly GCF_013339725.1). Lineage (NCBI taxonomy): Eukaryota > Metazoa > Arthropoda > Arachnida > Ixodida > Ixodidae > Rhipicephalus > Rhipicephalus microplus. The sequence continues at coordinate 74,365 of NW_023611198.1, read as the reverse complement.
GTTGGACCCACTCGTACGTGCGGGATACACCAAGGTGTCCAGCCATGAGAGCATCGTAAAGTTCGGTGAGAACACAGTGGCGCAAATGCTGAGGCACAACAATGAGAAGGACGGGCCCGTCTGGTCAGAAATTGTGACGGTATAACACGCCCTTTTGAATGATAAAGTAATCGACGGAAGCATCGTTTGGGGAGGAGTTCATACGACTGATGATATCAAGCAGCACTGGATCGCGCTTCTGTTCTTCCCCAATATTAAGGAAGTCGGACACTGACAAAATAGAGTTCTCCGTGGGCTCATCAGTGTCCTCAGGATCGTCGACAGGTTACCGGGAGAGGCAATCGGCATCATGGTGTAGGCGGCCTGATTTGTAGACCACCGAATAGGAAAACTCTTGCAGGCGCAAAGCCCAGCGACCAAGGCGGCCTGATGGATCTTTCAGACAGTTGAGCCAGCAGAGCGCGTGGTGGCCGGTAACCACCGAAAATGGGCGTCTGTATAGATAAGGTCAAAATTTCACGAATTTTCAAATTTTCAGTGACAATTTTCATATAGCTACCTTAAAAAATGTTTTTGATATCGAGGCAGCGGATTTCAAGTGACATATATCTGCAGTGTGACGTAAATTGGAGAAAGCCACCCACAACTTGCTAGGTCCAGATCTTAAGAATAATGAGTGGACAGCTGTCTGGAGAAACTGACAGTGAGGTCGCGTTTCGCGGATGGTTGCTGATGCTCAGAACTTCGGAATCAAGTTAAATTCTTCATGCTGTTGTCTAAAATATCTTTTTCTATGAAGTCTAAATATCGTATCAGTACATTTTTAACCTGAACTGATACATGCTATGAAACGTCGGCAAAGGTTAGTACCTTCAGATGCGCTATCAGCATCCCCGGATGCCGTGAGCGAGTGCACGTTCACAAGGTTAGCGTCCTCCACTTCAGCATTGAGCATCAGCTGCAGAAAATCGCACCTATTTCTCTGAAACCACGAAAATTAGACAATTTATTGACAGATTTTATAAATCCAAATAATAAATAATAATAATAATATAATAAAAACATAAAATTGTTGCTGTAGTTTAACGTCTCAAAACCACCTGATGAGGCTCCGGATATTTCACACACCTGGGTTGTTTAACGACTGCCTAAATCTAAGCAGTTGAGCCTCAAGCATTTCACCTTCACCGAAAATGTGGCCACCACACATAGAAGGTACAGAAATGCCAACTGATAAAATAGTGTTGTACGTACTAGTGACAATGAAGATGATCTTTTTCATCTGTGAAGGTAGAGTGCGATTGAAACAAAAACTGATTTGCTGAATGAAACTGCCATGTTTACGAGCAGATGCCACCACCTACTGTTGACTACCACCAGTGATGCCTGTCAGTGGTAGCAAACGTGTTGTGTTATCTAATTACAAGCACTGTTGGAGATTAGCTGCCATACGAACAACGATCTCATTCAATATAAATGCAATATCATGTTACGTGACAGCATCATCATGTCCCGCAATGACGTTCTTAAGTGACATCAGCATGATGCCTCTGACCAGATAAGATCATGGCGTCGTCATTACGCTAGCAACGAGGTCATCATTGAATTCATCTCATCATATTGTACCACGTGACGGCGCCCTTCACATAATCTTGTGGCTGACGTTTTCTGGTGAGGTCACCACAGAACAAGCGCCTCTCCTGTATCTTTTTAGCTCTCTATTGCCATTTTTGGGGCTAACTTGCATTGATAATATTTCATACCTCGAAAAAAGAGACCGTTTGCCCGGTGCTATTTTTATTGTTGACAGAAGGGACTGTGACTTAAATGATCCTTTATATTTTCGGCCTTCTGTATACAACACAAAGAGGAGAAGTGAAAATTTTGGATAGTCGCACGCTCTGTTCCAATATGTTGAAGTGTTTTCTTAGGACCTTGTTTATGTTCGGTGGTTGCTCGTGAAAGTTAATAGCAAGTTTTGTTGCGGTGTTGGTCGGCGTTTCTCTGGTGGTTGAGAAGAATCTGGCGGTCCAGATTTTCAGCTTTTTTGATGGCGTCATCGATGATAGCTGGTGGGTATTCTTGATTAAGGAGTACTTCGCGCATATGTGTGCTGTTTTTGTGGAAGTCCTCGGTGCGGGAGCAGATTCGTCGAAATCTGTGTGCTTGGGAATAGGGAATGCTGGTCTTGCAATGTCGCGGGTGGCAGCTTTTTGAAGTGCAGGTATTGTTGCCTGTCTGTAGGTTTTCTGTATACGTTAGTTACCAACGCACCATCGTCAACTCGAATGAGTACATCAAGAAAGTTTATTTCAGTGTTAGAGTAGGTGTGTGTAAAATAAATGCTGGGGTGTACCTGGTTGAATGCCTGTATGAATTTGAGGAGCTCGTTTTCCGAATGTGTCCAAATTATGAATATATCATCTAGGTACCGTTTATAGAGTAATGGTTTGATATTACAAGATGAAAGAAAATTGGACTCTATGTGGTGCATGAATATGTTGGCGTAGTTTGGGGCCATTCTTGTACCCATTGCCGTACCGCCAGATTCTTGTACCCATTGCCGACCGCCAGATTCTTCTCAACCACCAGAGAAACGCCGACCAACACCGCAACAAAAACTTGCTATTAACTTTCACGAGCAACCCACCGAACATAAACAAGGTCCTAAGAAAACACTTCAACATATTGGAACAGAGCGTGCGACTATCCAAAATTTTCACTTCTCCTCCTTGTGTTGTATACAGAAGGCCGAAAAATATAAAGGATCATTTAATAAATTCAAAGATAGGTGTGAAACCTCAAATTGGGTGTCACCCTTGCGGAAAAAGCAGATGCAGGGTATGCAAACACATGCAGACAACGACAGTGGCGAAAAGCACCCACTCGGATTTTAAGCACAGGATAAGAGGTGCACTAGACTGTGACTCAGACAATGTCATATACCTCCTGGAATGTGGGGTATGTAACAAGCAATACGTGGGCCAGACAGACACTCCGTTTAGAATTAGATTCAACAACCATCGGGCACATGTACGATCTCTTACAGGCCTTCCACTTTCAAAACACTGCACATTAAAAGACCACAGCTTTGATGACATCAGGGTTACACTACTAGAAAACAACTTTAGAACAATCAGAGAACGGGAACAACGGGAATCTTATTTTATCTACAAATTTAACACGGTAAAATACGGAATAAACGAACACCCAGGCACTCTGTCTGCGTTACGACCGCTAAAAGACGTAAACGCTTCTCTCTAATCAGTCCGGTTTCATTACGACAATAATATTACCCGCTAACAAAGCTTTTGGCCTATGCATCTGACAACATAGAAATGATTTGCCTCATCAAGCACAGCCGGAACGCACAGATAAGTGGTCCCGGAGGTCGTACTGTCCCCCCCTACCCCCTTTTTTTTTTTCTTCGTCAAGCTCCAACGCACATTCTGTTCCTTCACTGACAAGGAGCTGACAGCTAGGTGGTTTCGTTAACTTTTTCCTACATGCGCGCATATCTTCCCAGTGCGCCACAACTGTGTGGTGACTGTCCCGGAGTGGTACAGTCTCCCCCCCCCCCCTGTTCTTCTTTTTTTTTTCCTTTTTTTTTCCTTCGTTAAATCCTTTAACGCACATTCTGCTCCTCCCGATGCCACCAGCATGCACTTAAAGCGCTTAAGCCCTCCCCATTAACTTGTCATACACTTCAAAGAGGAACGAGCCGCCAGCGGACTACACGGAAAGGTGAAAATACAAAAACCGCGGCTCCCTGCCCACTTGGGGAAGTGTGGGTGCGGGGGAGGTATTGTTGACAATGATGACATTCCTCATCTACCTCTGCCCTACTCTGTTGAAATGCTGCTCCTTTCTAATTACGCCATGTCGGTCTTGCTTCTTCTCCTAGATTTTCTATATTTTATTTAATGTTTGTCCTCCTGTTTCGCTGTTTCTTCTTTTTTTTTCTCTCTCTCTCTCAATTGACCCCTCCCCTCCTGTCTCGACAGGATATAAAAAGGCACGGAACATGTGTAAATAGTATTATGCCTTGAAAAAGACAGGGTTCCTGTCGAAACGTCGGCACAATAAACAGTTGTTATGTGAAAGCGCATCTACTTTCATATTTATATATATATTTATATATATATGTGAAAACAGAAGAAAGAAGAAAAAAACAAAAAAAAGACCCCGGCCCGCGGAATCGAACGTGAGAACTGCGCGTCGTGAATGCGAGGCGTTAACCACTAAACCCACGAGAGGCACCTCCTTGAACGTTTAAACGGCAAACTATTTCCATCTGCCACTTACCGCTGTTGGCGGGCATTTCGGGGGATGGGGGGACTATCCTGTTTTTAGCATTATCCGGAAGATGACTCAAAGAGCACGCGGCTGCTCTCATCTCTCACACGTACTATGCCCATCGGAGAGAAGGGGAGTGGACAATCTCTCTTGCGCTCTTATCTCCCGGTGGGGAGGATCGCACGTTTTGGCTGGTGTTGGCTTCGCACTGGAACGGTTCTGTTGTAGTTGCGGGGCGCACCGTGGTCACTGCAATCGTTGCACAGCCTCCATTTGCGAAAAAGGCGCGCTTTTCAAACACAGCGAAGTAACAACTGAGACGCCTATTCGCGTTCATCTGTACCTGTGAGTACGTTTCGTGTGTCATTTGTGCGTGAGAAACGCGGGGCACGTTCCGATCGGTTTGCCATTCTGCACGTAACTTTCCAATTCATTGCTATCGCGTTCATTGCTTCGCCTTTGCGGCAAAGCCTCGGCCTTTTGTGTCTATCAAAGTAAAAATTTATTGTTATGGTTAACATGCTAACTACTACGTAGATATGTGTGAAACCGTTGTGCAGTATCCACACAAACTTCCGCTCAGCCCCACGAAACAGCACGTTTAAAATTGACACATAATTACAAGCGCCTGGTTTAGTTATTATGGTGCTCGGCAGCTGACACGAAGTTTGCGAGATAGAATTCTGGCCGCAATTTAGATGATACAGGTCGGGGCAGATGGATTTGAGAGCACGTTAGGAAGCCCAGGTGGTCGAAATTTCCTTAGCCCTACAAAAAAGGCCTCTCTCTTATTTATTACAATAACGCCACGGTGATATATTTGTTATGGTTCTTGACTGCAGACCCGAAGGTATTCATAACAACTTCAGGTCGCGGTGTTGGTGTTTTGGCGAAATCGAAATGCCCCAGGCCCACGTACAGTGCGATGCCTGGGCAGGTTAAAGAGCACCTGATTTATTTGCTTTATTTCATTACCCACAGCGCATTACAGTGGTGGAGCGTTTACAAAAAGTAGAATACAAAAATAGGGATGGTCAACGTCTCCAGAGCCCTCCGTTATGGGGTCCCTCAAAACCTGATCATGGCTTTGGCGACGTAAAATCCCAACTATTATTACATGCGACTACATAATATTATTAGATATCATAGAGTATATTATGTTGTGTAACCTGTAGTTACCACATGTTTGCATTTATGCATTGTCGTACAACCTAGAGCAAGTTGTTTGCTGTTTCTATGTATTCTGCTGTATAACCTATACTTGTTGCACTATACTTGTGCAAGGTGGGAGACATGAAGGAGCTTGTGATAACCTAGCTTCTTCTAGCTTTTCAAGTTAGTCGTGCACTCATCTGCTTGGTAAAAACCGCATTATTCCTGCCCTAATTTGGAATATAGTAATCGAGTAGGGCGTAATTACGAATATACTGACCTGTTTTGTTTTCAATGGTAAGCTTTCAAATAAGAGGCATTTATCTCAGGCCTAATTAGCAATGCCATGATCAATGGTAAGCTAATAATCTAATCCTCACTTGCACAATTCTAATTTTCATATAAGTTAAGACTAACCTATGGTCTTACTTAGTGTGTTCATGAATAACGTAACGGTAATTAACAACGTTCAGATAGCTCTTCAACTAGCATGTTTTAGTTAGCCTGGCCTTACCCTACATAGCGTCATTATCTTGATGTTCTTAAGATGTGGTGCAATTACGCCAGCCTTACCATAACTTCCACAACTTGCCGTAATTAGCTTGGCCATAGCATGCCCTGGCCTAGCTAGCCGAGTACACTGCCCAGTCAAATAGCTAATTACCCTACCATGCGGGATCAGGTGATGATGTAGTCTACGAAGAAGGCACGCACCAGCTGAGCAGCGCGCTAGAGTGTGCAGGCCGGACATGATGATTAAGACGTGGTCTCAGGTTTAGCTGTGGTTGTGATATTGTTAGACGCTCGGCAGGAACTAATCTCAGAGGCAACCTTGTTGAGTATTCTAAAGCAATCTTAGTGGAGGTATTGAAAGCTTCAAAATAAATTTAAACACCGTGTGCGTCTAAAAAAATATCATCGCGTAAAGTTTCTGACGCCTTCATATCGCGGGTGCACTTCTGCACTTGGTGGAACGAAAAACAAAGAAAAGAAGATGCACGTGGTTCGAAACCACCACCCAACTTTGTCGACCGTCCTTGACGTGATGCCGCGTTCCGTCGTAACGAATGAAATGCAACGCGCTGAGGGGTGAATTGGACTTTGTCGTACTGTTTGCTCAATCGAAAGTGGGTGTCGCCAGAGCTCGCAAGGAGCCCGAGCTGATCTCCAGTTTCGCCAAGCTCGAGGGATCCTGCATAGTGATTTAGATTTCGTTTGAGATCGGCAGTTTTCCTTATATAAAAAAACCAAATAAATATTTATACGCACTCTGTTGCAGCCTGTATGTCATCTATTCGGTGACTTTAATACATTTCTTCGAATTCTGCAGATGCCGTCTAAACCTGTCTTCCCGTGCCCGCTTCATCGAGTGCCAATAATGTAGTGTGATGGGCTACCGAGGTGAATAACGTTTCGGCTCACCTTCTTCATGTTGCTCGTCGTGAAAGCGGGCGTCAGAAGACCGCGCATCTTCTTCCAGCGCTCTCCCTGAGCGTTGAAGGTGCTTTTTTTGTAGATCGGATGAGTGCTCGCAAAGCTGGACGACACCTGGAAGTATTCGTACGCTTTAACATTCATTGCTTCGTTGTCAATTGGTGAAATCACTGTGCACTTTTCCTGCATGGTTGAGACACCATTTGACATTGCGAATACAGAACCAATACAACAAAGATGAACAATAAGGATTCTTTTTTCATGCGCGGAAAATGAGAGTTGACGATGCTTGGCGTGTGCGCATTTATTTATTTTAATTATTTATTACAACGAAAGGTGTTATGAGATGACAACTAGGGTCTCGCGAAGCGCCGTAGTTATCCAGGGCACAACAAAAAGAAGCAGTAATAGTCCGACACAAACTAAAATTCCCTAAGTGCTGCCAAGGGCTCTACCCTTGACAACAACTCAGATACAATCTCCAGTGTTTTCTGCCGTCCAACAAACTTGGCCATACATTGACGGAAATACATTCGTGCAGGCCGTTCATCCCGATCGCAAGAAAAACCCGCCACACGGGCCCACCATGAACAGTGAAGGCCACATAGCATAATCAAATCAAAAGGCATTCCCTTTTCATCCACTATTGACAGAAATCTTATAGCATAAGAATTTAAAGGTAATTCTTTCTTTAACGTCCTTTGAAGTACATCCCAAAAATATACTTCCTCCCAACAATGTTAGAAAACATGGTTCATAGTTAACAGTTTTTTCACAGATAGGCAATTTGTCCCCCAAGGTAGGTAAAAACCACGGTCAGCTTTAAATGTCCCTGACAGATAATGTACAAGAAGGACTTCGCGGCAGGAACCACTTGCATTCTCTTCACACGTTTAAGCACATCTTGCCTTTAACCTCCAGTGTACATAGCATGGTACAGGAGTTCAGGTAAAACAACATCACACACATTGTTGTATAACTTTTTTGGAGTCACTGAAAACAAATATTCATATGAAAATCTAAGAGATAGAAACCGTACACTTAGAATAACCTCTTTAAGATGCCCGCTGACAGCACCGGTCATGCCGTTCGTTTGAACCACATATCCAGGTAAATCCCGCATCAGTCTCAGTTTGCACACTGTACGTAAGAAAGAATCTCTTGTGAATGAAAAAAAGAGAACCTTTACGACTTGGCATATGAACGATGTGGCAAACCCCGACCTCCATGTTTTACTTTTCGAAACAGATTAGTTCGACTGCATCTCTCTCAGTTCGAGGCCCGCACGAATAAATACGAAGATGCGATGGAGCATCTGTATGTGCGCCCTTGAACCATGCAATACTTGCATCACATAGAAAAGTTTAGAGGTAAAGACAGTCACCCTCGAAAACACAGACAGATGATTACCATTGCATCTATCGGCTTTCGTCCGGATTTCTTTCGCTTGTTCTTGCCAGTAGTTTTCACTATCTTTATAATGTTTCAATGGCACCACAAGGTACTGGACAGGTGTGGTCATCCATTTAACTTTGGCAAGATAGTGTGGTCTTGGCGACCACTCTCCATGTCAGAAACCCAGACACTTTCCCCAGTTTACTAGATTGTAAGTTACATTGCCGAACCTTTTAACTACATTGATAGTAGTAGTAACACCATCTTGATCGGTACAGCAAACAGCCACATCGTCGGCATACGCCAGAATTTTAACTTCGGATTCTTGTAATCTAAAGCCATGAATGCTACTGTTTTGAGTTATTGCTTGCTAAGCACAACGATTCTATATTTAAACTGAACAGTTGGGGATTCAGCGGGCAGCCCTGACGGACAGAATGCTTTATGTTAACTGTATCTCCTAGCGTCTTGTTGATTACCAGAATGGTCGTGCAGTTCTGGTATGCCACAGATACCCCATCTCTAAATACAGAATCAACGTTGACATGGTCAAGAATGGCAAGCAGAAGGTTATGGGAAACACAATATAAGCTTTCTCGAGATGAATCTGTTGAATGGCTACCTCTCTTTTATTGGCATCGCAACACTCGAGCACGCAGCGCATCTTGTGTATATTGGTCACAATGGAGCGTCCCATAATCCCTCATGTTTGGTTCTACCGATTCTTTGATTACCCCTTGAAGTTGTCGTGCTAGTACTTTCAATAAAATTTTGTAATCACAATCAGTCAGTGATTTAGGTCTATACGAAATGCTAATTTTAACTTCTCTGAGTGTTCTGTCTTAGGTATCAAAAGTATACGTGCTTCGCTAAAGGACCTAGGGAGGCCATTAGGTTGATAAGCCTGACTGAAGACGTCTGCGTGTACTTGGGATAGTATTTTTAAACTCCTTATCAAACGAAGCACGAAGCCCGTATGGCCCGGGAGATTTACCAGGATTCATTTTATCTATAGCCCTTTCTACTTCCGTTGTCGTTATGATACCTTTAAAGCTGATTTGGTGTCGTCTGACAACTTCGGCATTCTGCCAAGGAAATCTTGCTAAATGCCTCTGAATTAATAGGCGTGGCAGCGAAGAATGCTTCCTAGTGTTTGCCAATTGCTCGTCCTATGCTCTCATTATCTGAAGCTTAGATACCGTTGACTTCAATTACAATTATATGATTTCTTCTGGCATGACTCTTCTCTAATCCAAGCCCTCGCTTAGTCAGGCGATCATCCACAGTCACTGATGTTTCTCTGGCTCGCCCTAGCGCTCCGCTATAGCATTCTTTCTCACATACATCTATACTCTGTTACATACTCCTCATATCCTCTGCACATACTCTGGGTTTTTTACATTCGAGAGCTGTTGGCCTCTCAAGTGTTCGTGTAAGCTCTTTCTCCTTATTTTAGATTCAAAACATAAAATGCTAGATCTCTCTTGCTTGGGACTTGTTGGCAAACTTGCCTCAGGCAGGCTTTATGTCGGTAAAGAAATCGCGTAAAAATACGACTTATAAAGCGTTTTAAACCAGCGAAAGAACAAGCAGTTGTCACACAATGCGAATAGTGTAACGAATTGGTAGGTAGTCTAATACTCGAACCAATTACAAAAGTTTATTTTTTGTAAACTTATTAACTGTGGTGGTCTTTAGACACAATTCCTCATCGTCGATAGCCACTGGATGAATAATTGGGAAAAAAATTCTTCGCAACAGTTTAGCGGACACCACACTTCTCAGAAGAATGATGAAAAATAGCATAGCGAATGCCAGTCTATTACCCAAAAGTTTATTAATGCCGTAGTGGGTACCGAACAAGTGTGCTTCCATCAGTTACCCAGTGATTGTTTAGAAAAGGCTCTGAAAGGCCGCTCTTCTAGCTTTCGCTGCGACTGTGCTGCGCCTTCCACGCAGGCCTGGCGTTTTTCATTTATTTCTCATGGCGCATTGCTTTCTCGTAGCTTTTTCCTCCTTCACTGTCGAGTACAGCACCTTGATGCTTGTGCCCCACGCAACAATGCTGTTGCTCCAGGCAAGAACTACCACCACAATTGTAACAGTGAGAGGCAGCGACGTAAAATAACTGGCCTCGATGGCACAGTGGAAAGGGGCTCTGCAACACATTTTGTGCATGGTGAGGAAACACTGCCGATCGGTAGTAGAGGCTCCCGACAACACGCGAGCCAAATTATATAGCGCAGCACGTGGCCTGAAATTCACTATAATTTATCGAATTCAGCTGAAAATTGCTATCTCTTCTCTGGACAAATCACGAAATGTGCAAAAAAAAATCACACGTAGCAAGCCCATCTATCAGCCATTGGATGATTTCAACACGGCGCACTCACTCGTTACAAAGCTTGCCACGGGAGGCCGCTACTTGTACACGCGTGCATGCGCGGTCACACTGAGTAAGCCACGCCTACGAAGAAACAAAAAAAGAAAAACGCCCTTAAAGTCAAAAGGCGCGCGTGATGTTTCTTTTTGGCCCTGCGATCCCTCTCTGCTCAGCTTCCAGCGCTTTATTCGGGGCGAGAGATGAAAGAATGCAATTGCAGCATGTGACAGACTTTTATAACTCCACTCGCACTAGACGGATTCTTAAAAGTATTGCGGTGTTGAATTCGGAAGAGATAAGCTCTTCCAGTGAATTCATTTAATGCGTACTTGAAAAAGTGTTTCAGGGCTCCTTTGAGGACGCATGTTAATGACACTGGTCATAACGGTTAAAAGTGTCACTCTTCGGTCGTGATAGCCAACGTTCTCCAACATAGACACAAAAAAACACAGCCCTGTTAGCTCGTGGTATGGTGTATCGATAAATTAGTACACGCGTAGCTTCAGGTTAGTCTTATCTAACTCCGAATGAGTGCTGGGTATGATACACGGGAATTCCGGGAAAAGAATTGCGATGAAAAGTTCCCGGCATTATTTACTTTAAAAATTCTGTTTGAAAGCATAGCAATAACATTTATCAGGTGTCTGTGGGCCTGCCAAAAGCTGCACGAATTATGGAGGTTTATACTCACCCCTCGGCTATGAAAATTATGGAAATCCTTTATTTGGATCTTCTTGATTAGTTCCGGGTCTTTCACGATAAGAAATGGGTGAGCACCATTGTAAAAACTGAAAAGTGACGTAAAAAAGAAGGTTACATGTAGAGGACTTAGCTTAACCACGATGTGCTAGGTCGAAAGTATATCTTGTAAGGATAAAATCACAGTTCGGGAAACTCGCCACGTTGTGTATTTTGAGGTATCGCAAACGTTTTTACATGGCGCTGACTTTTGATCCTGCATAAGAAAGATCGGGTAGTCGTCATGGCGATAACGTGCCAGTATTTCAACGCAGAGTGTTGTACTGAGATACCCTGAATATGAAATGGCTAATCATTAAGGTAAAAATGTACTGCACTTCACGTTTTTATAAAATATTTATGCTTTACACAACGAACCACTAACTACTGTGTAAAGCACAAAAAACAGCTATACCATACTAAAGCCACATAGGAGCCCTTCTCCAGGTAGAAAGGTTTCCGTTATAGTTGCCAATTAGCTAACATTGCTTTTATATACTTTTCACGAAGCGCATATCTGCAGAAAACAAAATGCTTACGAAAAATAAGAAAACTGATACACGTACCCAACAATGTCACCATATTTGTCCAGCCATTCCTTGTATCTATCCAGTGTTCCCTACATAGGAACAACGGGATCAACTGCTAGAATACACACAATAGAAAAATCAAACGGTTCAGCTTTCTCTAATTGCCTCTGTCGATGCTTTTAATACACTGTTTTGACATTTACGGCACTTTAGATTTATTTTCCATCAGTAAGTTAGCCAGCTTTATAATATCAGTTAATGTTCACACGTTCTCTTTGTGTCCCACACCACGGTAATAATGGTCATAAGTTTTTTCACGTGTGAATAATAATATGACAGAGTTATTTAGAATATTTAGTTTTTTTACCACCTTGAATGGTTTATGGACAGCTTTATTAGGCTTCGAAAATCATGTGGCATTCACTTTCAGGAACTCTCAAGTGACTTACCTAACCTGTTTAGATTTTATGTGAGGTTTACTTTTAGGGGAATTCTCAGATAACTTCAGAAATCTGGTTCAGCTTTCACGTGACGTTCATATTGGCAAGAATCTCAGATGGTTTCTCACTCTCGGTACATGCTGTACTCGTTACAAAAAATTGATCAACCGGTGCATTGCGTAAACACGTTCTTGGAGGACATTTCGCCTTTACCTTCTGTATAAGTTCGGATAAGTTTCCAGAAAGAAAACTTGGTGGGGGACCTGGAATTCCAAGGTCTTTAAAGAAGGAAAACCGCCTCCTGCGTTGTCTGAAAAACACAAAACACATAAGGCTGTGATCATTTGTTTACAGCTTATTGATTTTTACAGCTTCCTTATCTAAAAAAAACCAGTTGCGTAACAAAAGCATACACACTACAAAAATAGTCATGCGCGCTTCTCACAACAGCCTGTCATTAGTCAATAAGTAAATAGAGAAGTCATGAGCCAACGGCAGGGGCCGCCATTATGGTCGGGAACGTGCATGACTGCAATGGCGTACTCACATAGGCAAGTTAACCGCCGTTACGAACAACGACGGTGAACCGCGCGAAACCGCAGGGAGCGCCAACTATGGTTCACCGATTCAACACACAGTTAAAACGTCCTCGGTTAAGGCCAAGGACGCCTTAGAGGTGTGTAACCACTAAACCACGGTTGCCATGCTCGGCTGCCTACAATCGCGGGGAGCGGCATATCCGTGGTTTCGCACACCGTGTAACAAGTAAAAAAGGGAGGGTTGGTTTCTTGGTGGATTTGATAATCGACAGAGCATATCCAAGTACAGTGGTAATCTGAGCTTTTTTAGGTAAATGATGTTCTATGTAGCAGTGAAGCCAAAGGGAGTGCCCCCTCGATTTCTCTGAGCGCAAAAACCTCGCGTATGTCGATGATGCTGGCTTGAACTTCTCCTACAGTCATTGCTATCCCATCTCTCGTATAAGCAGGACACGTTTCAGAAATACAAAAAAATCTATTATATGTAGCGCTCGTTCTGTCGTACTTTCGTCTCCTTGTTTTGAGCTGTGGCTTCACAAAAAGTTCGTTTTCTTTGTAATTTGTCATGTTCTGTCTTAGTTGTTTGGCATCTCTTAAATATATGGTGGTGCAAATAAGGGAAGACAACAAAGCCATGAAGCCGTAAACTGATTGATTTGGAGGTCCATGTAATTTGTGGTTTCATTCAAACTTAGCGCAGAAGAGTAGGTGGTCCTAAATGTAATTGTATTGCAAAGCTGTACTAAGTGGAAGCTTCTCAGGTTGAGACTCTTATATGGTGCGGTGGTTTAAAAAAATCACAGCATATCTGCGGAGTGAGTGATGAGTGTGACGAAGCGTCCGTTGGTCCATACATGCTTCCGGACACACGGACGGATGAATAGAATCACGGACGGGAGCACGGAGGAAGGGATGGATGGATGAAAGGACGCACGGGTGGACCCACGGAGAAAGAGACAAACATAGAGATGTACGGTGGCACGGACGGGTGTACAAATGGACAAACAGACAGATGGAAGCGCGGATGGACGGATGGACAGACGAATGGACGGAAGCATGGATGAATAGACAGAATGACGCACGGACGGACTGATGGATGAACGGACTATCTGTCTGTTTGTCCGCCCATCTTTTTGTCTGTCGGTCCATCCATTCCTCTGCCTGTCTATCCGTCCTTCCGTCCATCCTTCTGTATGTCTATTAGTCCGTCCATCTGTCTGTTTGCCTGTCCATTCGTCCGTCCGTCTGTCCGCCACATAATCAAACTTATATGAAACTAAACCACACGGAACACGCGGTCACTTCATCTATTGATCATTTCACATACAGCAACAACATTGCGCCACATAGCGAAGATTCTTAGAAGTAAGGCGTAGCTGGACTGAGCCCCAGCGCAGATGGATAGAGCCACAGAGCAACGAGCTCCGCCCATAAAAAAAGGGAGGGTTGGTTTCTTGGTGGATTTGATAATCGATCTCTCTTGGACCCCAGCGGTAAAGTACGTGAAAAAGGGGCTGCCTGCCATTTGCGACTTGTTAGGTTTCTTGCTGGCAAAACTTGGGGAGTGTCCGTCGAGTGTAGGTTAGACCTGTAAAAAGCATTATCTGTTGAAACCCTGCGCTTCAGCCCACCTGTAATACCTTCCAACTCGTGCAAAAATTGGGGAACCCTTAAGCTTCGCTTTTAGGAGTTGAATGCGATTCGCAACTTTCACGGCCTATAGGTGGCGCGACCCTACATCCAACATGGCTGTCGTTGAGATGATCGCCCCAAAAGAGACAGTACCGTAGAGTACACTTTCGGCGAAGACTGCAATATGTGGCGCTTCAGCGACCTTTTGATTTATGGTTTTGAGATTGTAGGGGAGCGCCAACATAACATATTAGGTGAATAAATTCTGGGTACAACTTGGTAGAGAAATATGCGCAATATTGTAAATAAGGCACACACGTACGCACGTTCTTCACGAGGCGTTGTGCGTAATCGCGCGCAATGACTGGTGTCACGTTGGAAAAGTGTTATACTGGGAGTCTCAGTACAAATTTCTCAGTAATCTCAGAAACTTTTTCGGACACGTGATTTGCCTTACAGTTTTGATTGCATGGAATTCTGCGCAAAGCTTGTACAGCTCACCTAAAAGCGCGAAGCAGAGTAAGCTGACGAAAAAAATTGTTTTTCAATACTGAAGCACAAGCACCATGTCATATTACCGGATATAAAATTTAGGGATGCTTTCTTGACCAAAAAACAAAACAACCTAATATCAAGAAAATGATTTCGGCAAGCAGCACGAACGAAACCAGTAGTTATATACAATTCTCACGTTTAAGAGGGGTCGTTCCCATTACTATTCTATGCTTCAGTGTTTGATAAGTACAAAAGATAGCATGGTACGAGACGGAAACGACAAAAAAAAAAAAGAAAAACCGCCATCAAGAGGTAAGACCGAGCACAAATTGCTGCAGGTCATGGAGGTCATGGTCATGGAGGCATTTCGCAGGTGCCTCAGATGTGCAATAATGCAAAGAACGTTTTGAAACCGGTCCTTTCATTCTATTCTAGAGGCGGAACGCTTTCCTAATTTAGTTCTTGTTTTGTTTGCACAGCGACCGTGTCAAGCAGACGATCTAAGCAACAACTGCAAATTATGAAATGAAACCTCGATGTTGCTGTGCTAGTACACAAAATGGGGGCTGCACACATTCACGGGCGTTATTTGCCTGTTAATTTTGACCTTCCTAATCATTCATGGCTTTTTGGGGCGCTAGTTTGAACGGGAGGTTTTACTTTTTCTCACGGTGTATGTAAGCTAGGAGCATCGAGGCTCGCAATCAGTCGGTTTCTTTCTACTTTCTCTTTACGTTGACAAACCCAAAGGGTTTCGGTAATGTCAAGGCCGTTCAAAACGTTGCAAAACGACCCCAATTGCAGTGAAACAAGCAGCAACAACTGCGGTTTGATGCTGGTCCAAAACACCGATCATCTCAACAGAGCTTCCAGCCGCCACCACACAGCGACGTCATGGTACCTGGAAGTGGCGAATAGCGAAATCCGGCCCCCAGTGAGCCATTTAACCGCTAAGCGCATATTTATTATTATGTTTTGTTACATACACACACACGGGCGCACACAAACAGCGCACAGTAGTTCGTACCAGCACACGCGCGCGAATGGTGCGTACAGGTCTCTGATCTAAAGCGAGTCGCATGACCTCCAAGATACAAGCCACGTGCTCACCATTTCGGAGGCCATAAAGAGCCTCACAATGCCTCACAGATAGCAGCACATTATCCAGCGTTTGTTGTTTGCTTGATCAACGCCTCTAGAAAGGCATGATGTTTTTTCCGCTAGATAGACCCAATTGTCCATTTTTAGAGCTGTTTCAAAGTTCCTGTGTGTATTTAGTGGCGATGGCTGCACTATCCTGGCCTTTTTTACGTAGTTTGGGGCTCCCCCGAATGCACTACAAATCGCCGAATGGGCTCGTTTTCGTCGTAACACCTGTAGAACAAAATGAGTTAATAAGGCCCTGAAACATTTTCTAAAGTAACCATGAAATGAATTCACCAGATGAGCTTATTGTTTCACGAATACAACGCCATAAAGCTTTTAAGAATTCGTCCAGTGCGAATGAAGTTACAAAGGTTTGTCGCATGCGGCAATTGCACTATCTCTCGTCTGTTGTATTTCGCTGCAGTACGTTACCCAGACAACACTGCGTCTCCCTCTTTTCGTGACGGAGGATTGTCGGACGCGCTGAAACGTGCATAGGTCAAAGCAACGCAGCGCGGCGTGTGCCTCCGAGTATATATGGCTGGACCGGCGCCTGGCGTGGCAACGCCGGCGCGACGCGATTAAATGAAGGCCCGCGAGCACGCGCACCGCGTCACGTCCAAATGTATTGGCGCCTTGACTGTGGCATGTAGTCATGTTCTATATTGACACGCATCTCATGATTATCATGTTTGCACTAGTCACATACCTTCATCATTCATTGGCGTCACGTAATACAAAATTTGGCATACGTGAAGCTTGCGAAATGGCCGCGAGCGCCTCATATGTGTGAAATGTAGTAATTTTGTTACATGACACGCATGTCATGATTATCATGTTTGGATGTGTCATTTACCTATATCGTCCGCTTGAGTCACGTAATGTCGAGTTTGGTACATGTAAAGCTAGCGAAACAGCCGCGAGCGCATGCGGAGCGTAGCAGGTAGTCATGTTGTTACATGACACGCATCTCATGTTTATCATGTTTGCATCAGTATCATACCTTCGTCACCCATTCTTGTACCGTAATACAAAATTTGGTTTAAGTGAAGGTAGCGGAGCGGCCGCCAGCGCATCATGAGCGTGGCACGTAGTCATGTTGTTACATGAGACGCATCTAATGATTACGAGGTTTGCGCCAGTCACATATCTTCGTCATCTATTCCCGTACTGTAATACCAAATTCGGTATATGTGACGCTAGCGAAACGGCCGCGAGTGGATCATCAGTGTGGCATGTAGTCATGCTCTTACATGACACGCATGTCGTGATTATTGTGTTTGGATGTGTCATTTACTCATGTCTTCCGTTCGCGTCACGTAATACCGAGCTTGGTACATTTGAAACTAGCGAAACGGCCGCGAACGCATCGTGAGCGTAGCATGTAATCCTGTTGTTACATGACACGCATGTCATGATTTCCATGTAGGGTCTGTCGCTTGTGTTTGCCATGCAATCATGTCATACCGTACCAGTTTTGCAACATGCCATGTAAACAAAACTACTGCAAGAGCTGCAGGACCATGAAATCTTAATCATGACATTCATAACATACATATCATGATTTTTATGTTATTACTAGTCAAATATATTCTTCATGCAAACATGTTATGCCATACCAAGTTGGGTATCGATAACGTTATCGAGACGGCCACGAGAGCTAAAAGTCTTAGGCGGCAAGATAGATAGATATATACGCTCGAGGAGGAGGAGAAAAACTTTATTTATCCCAAGAGCGTAAGGTGCGGTTGTGGAGTGTCAGAGGATCTTACCCAGCGTAGGTCTCCGCTACCCTCTTGGCCCAATCCAAGATCTTGTCCTGAACCTCGGGCGCCTAGCTGCACATAGCAGCCTCCCACTGCTCCTTACAATTATATTGTAAAAAATACGGTGGTAGTTTTCCAGTACACCTCCACATGATATGGTCTAGGATAGCTCCTTGTTGACAGAAAATACACAAAGAGGCGGGTGTATAAGATGGCGAGAAGATGAGACAGGAAACGCACGTGTCTGTAACTGGCGCCATGGTATTTCATGGTAGCTCGAAGCTCCATGTTGTAAGGGGGGGGGGGGGTATATAGTGCCTTGTAGGCGGTAGTGATTTGTGATATCGTGGGAGGTCAGAAGACGATCTCTCGCGCTGAAAAAGGCCGCGTAGCCTAAGGCGCCATCAGAGGCCTGCGCTCGGCCGGTCATTCCTCGAGCACAGGTATTGTCTCGATGACAACAACCTCATTGTCTCTATGACAACAACCTCTTGTGTGGGAGGGTGTTTCTCAAGAATCAAAAGGGCAGTTGATGAGATGCGACCCACACTGAAGTTACGTATGGCAGTTTTTTAGTCCATTACAATCACAGTGATATTGGGGATGGATTGATCTAAAGTGATCGCAGCCTCCTCTGCCTCCTCTGAGGAGTGGAAAGCGATGGATGTCGTTGTGAGCACCTTGCCTTTATAATAGACAGCAGAGAGGGCATAGGATGAGGAGGATGGATATTCTGCCGCATTGACATAGAAGACGTCATTGGCTCCATGCAATTTTTCTGAAGAGGTTTTGCTCTTTGGATTCGATGCTTAGTATGAATATATTGGGTACATGTTTTTAGGTAGGGGTGGTATAAGTAATTGTTTGTGTATGTGATGGGCAATGTTGTATTTATATTTGGTGAGTGAGGTGAAGTTAATTCGGGTAGACGATAAAATGTGGCAACCTCCAATAGTGGTCGCGATCCTTGCGTATTGAGCTGTTAAATGAGCTTCACGGATTTCACATAGGGTATTCATGACTCCTGTTTGGTGGAGTCGTGTGTTAGAGGTAGTGACTGCAATGCCTAGCGCGTATTTGTAAACTCTGCAGAGGAGGGTGTTGACCAATTTTTCCTTTGCTTGTTTAGGGTGAAGGTAAGGGAGAGCGTATGTGATTTTGCTAACCACAAAAGCTTGTACTACATGAAGTAGCTCTGCCTCTCGGAGCCCTCCATTTTGCCCCGAAATTCTTCCTACCATTCTTAAGGTGTTTTCAACGGTACTGCGTAAAGCTTCGAGTGTGTGCGTATTAAGTCAATTGTTTAATTAAGTAAACCTAGCACACGAATGCGTGATACTCTTGGAATGAGGCACCCATTTATGTGAGTTTCTATCTTTGGAACGTGTTTGTTCCGAGGATGAGTTGGTAGAAGGAGTAACTCTGATTTACTCAGGGTGCAATAGAGATTCACATGAGATGTTAGTGTTGCTATTATATCTAGAGCTGTTTGTAGGGTGTCTTGAATATATCCATCTGAGCTTCCTTTCATCCATAAGGTGACATCATAGGCATAGATAGAGAAGTTCAAGTCAGGGATACGTTGAAGACCGTTGGGTATATAGGTAGCATAGCGAAGTGAAAAAGGATTGGAGAGAGCACTGGCCCTTGAGGCATTCCGAAGCTGCCTTGTGTATTGGGTGAGAAATGTTCTGATCCTAATGTTAATATAGCTGTGTGGTCTGTGAAGAAGCTTCTAATGTAAGAGTACGTTTTAGGGCCACAAGAAATGCGGTTGAGGCCAGCATATATATAGCTGAGTGGGCTACGTTATTGAATTCTCCATGTATGACGAGACCAAAGATCGCCTGAGTATCTCCTCGCTCTGGTTAGGAGTTATGATGTCGTGTTGAAGGCGAAGTATCGCATCTTGCGCCGAAAGTGATGCTCTAAAGCCAACAATTTCTGGAGGCAGAAGTCCATCATCCTCCACGTGTCTCAGGAGGCGTGCGAGCACAACATGCTCTATAGTCTTTCCGATACACGATGTTAAGAAAATGGGCCTCAGATTTTCTACTAAGGCTGTTTTGTTCCGTGTGAATAGAAATATGACTCTGGCATCTTTCCACGAAAGCGGAAGGGTGCCATTGTAAAAACTGTCATTAAAGTACTCAGTGAAAGCTTTGATAGAAATAGGGTCAAGATTTCTAAGTAGTTTGATGTTAACGCGGTCGGGGCCTGAAGCTGACGTGGTACGGAGTGTGGCGAGGGCGTGCCTAAATTCCGCCTGTGTTATCGCCACATTTAATGACTCATTAGGTTTCCCTGTGTAGGATGGTATAGAAACATTACGTAATTTAGGTAAATGCAACGTGCGGATGTTATCGAAGAGCTGTCCTAAATGTTCACTGTGCTCGTGTAATAGTTTAGTGATAGCGTGGACTCAACACCTTTTTGAAGATGTTGAGTTCACTCAGTAAGGTCTGCAATACGTGAGGGAGGGGTGCTCTTGCAGGTATCTCTTAATTTTTTCCAATCTGTGAGCATCAGGGGTTTGGGTGCAATGGGTCTGCATTTTAGCTGTAAGGTAATTCTAATAGTGTAATGATCACTGCCAAGATTAGTTTAGGTGTTAGTCCAAACCATTGTGGGAACATTGTGAGTGAGGGTAAGATCGGGGAATGTATCTTTGTTCACACTGCTCCACAAAAGAGTACCAGACAGCATTAACTCCGCTATAAGGTTATTTGCAGATGATTGTGTAATTTACCGCGAAATAAACAATGAATATGATAACCAATTTCTACAGTCAGACCTTGACACTGTCTCAACCTGGTGCAATAAATGGCTTATGACTCTCAACTCTAACAAATCTAAATGCATGTCAATAACCCGGCGATCTATTTCTTCCCCCTGTACCTACAGAATTAACGCCGTTCCCCTCCAGCATGTCTCTTCATATAAGTACCTCGGCGTTTACATTACCAACAATCTATCTTGGCACACGCATGTTACCTACATCTGTAATAACGCTAACCGAACGCTAGGATACTTACGCCGCAACTTTTCTCGCGCTCCGCTGTCCCTCAAAATTCTATTATACCGATCGCTAATTCGCCCAAAGCTTGAGTACGCGTCCGTTATATGGGATCCCGTGCAGCAAAATTTAATTAACGCGTTAGAATCTGTTCAGAACCGCTCAGTTCGGTTCATTTGTTCTAATTATTCCCGTACTGCTAGCATATCAGAAATGAAATCTAACCTTGACCTACCCAATTTAACTGTCCGGAGGAAACTGGCGCGACTGCATTTTTTTCATAAGATATTTTTTCACAATCCATCAATGAAGCGAGACCTCATTTCACAACCATCATACCACTCATCGCGCATTGATCATCAGCATAAGGTTGCCATTCCGTTTTGCCGCACCAAATTCTTTTCAGCAGCCTTCTTACCGAAAACAGCCGCCGATTGGAACCACCTTCCCTCTTCCGTTGTATCAATAACAGACCCTTTGTTATTCAAGACTGCAATTTCTCAGCAATGCTTGTAACCATACGCAGTTTCCATTATCTATCTTTGTCTTGTATGTGCTTGAATTCTTATACATTTTTAGTTGACTTATGTTACCTTCCTGATTTGCGCATCTAACACTTGTTTCTTTATTTTGTCTTTTTTGCTTGTGTGTTATATATGTTGTACCCACCCCCTCTGTAATGCCCTACGGGCCCTGAGGGTATTCTAATAAATAAATAAATAAATCTAAAACGATGTGCCTGAATACGGGACCAGAGGGTTCTACCTTTCGGTGTAGATGCGGTGTAACCCCAGGCTGGGTGGGAGGCGTTGAAATCCCCCACTATGACGAGGGTGTGTTTGCCGGCCGAGGATGTAGCTCGGGCGAATAGGCAATCGAAGCGGCGGCTTTTCTCTTGTGGTCTACTGTAAAATTGAGAATATATAAGAATGGCGAGTCAAGTTTATCAGGTAGTATTTGGAGAAAGTCCTGCTTAATGTCGTTGTCAGCAAATTTTGAATAGGTAACTGTAAGGTGCTTCTGAGCTAAGACAGCAGTGTTTGGTTTGGTACCAGCCGGGTTTGGATGCGTTCTATAACCTGACAGCTGCACTACGCCATTTGTTTATTGTAATGCAATGATTGGGAAAAAGTAGTTTGTGATTTGATGTACTGCAGAAGCTTTGCCTTCTTTCGGCGAAACTCCCTGCAGTTATATTGCCATACGCCAAGTCCAGTGTGGTTACGAGGAGCCATTTTCGCTAGGTCGATTTGGCTTAGGTTGGGCAAGCTCTGGATGGTTAGCGTGGACCGTGTCGATCCACTGCGTGACTCTATCTAGAGTTTGTTGCATAGGTAACATGGCTTGTAGTATCGAGGACACGGATTCATGTAGCTTCTGCAAGGAAGCTGTGGGGAAGGTAATAAAATTGTCTAGTTTTTCCTTACTTTTTTTTAACTTTGTCAACCTTCTCTAGTTTCGCTTCGACTTGGTCTACTCGCTCTTCGAATGACAATGTGGGAGTCGAAACTTTTCGTTTTTGCTGAGGTGGTTGAGCGGGGTCCTTAGTTATAGGGGTGGTTGAGGGATGAGCTTGTGGCGGTGAGATAGGTGTCGGGTGAGAGATGAGGCGGGGATGTGTGGGGAGGTAGATGGTTGTTTACAGGAGTGAAACTCTAGGGGTCGTTTTAGATTTTCTGCCGTCATTTTGCACACTCATCCTGCAATAGTTTGAGCTGGTTTTGAATGGAGCTTTCAAGGCAGGCTACGTCAGCCCAGCTCACCTCGTGTCCAAGGCCAGTCCGGTGGCTGGGGTCTTGACGAATGCTTTTGTTGCGTCTCCGACTGCAGATGCGGCTTTCTTAGCTTTGCTGTCTTGTGGTACTCGGTGAGCGTCCTCTAGGGGCGTCTTGAAAGATGTGCTTGGGTCGAGGAATGAAGCTGCATCTTGCTCAAACGTTGAGAGTGTGTGCTTTGGTTTGGGCTTGTAGAGCTGTGAGCACTGGGGCGAGCCGGTGGGGTGTTCACTGTTGCACACCACACAATTAGGTTCACATTCGTTATCAAGGAGCGGGTTCGGAATGCCACATATTGAACATAAAGAATAAGGGGCTCCTGGGCGCACGTCTGGTCTGTGGCCAAGTTTGCGGCAGAGATTACAGGCTTCCTTCTTATGATGATAGGGCACGCATCTGGTGATGCCACCCTGGTAAGTTATGTAGAAAGGCACGCGCGTACCTCTGAAAGTGACCAAGATGGACATTAGGAACGCTTGCGGCGTCCGGTCAGGATGAGGTCTAGTCTGTCATAGTCCGATAGACTTGACAAGATGGTTTCAGGTGTGTGTTCCGTAGGAATATTACGGATGACCGCTCGGCAGGTATTTGATGGATCGGTAATTAGGGGGACAACTTCAAAGCTGCGCTCATCCATTTTGATGGATTTGATACGGTGGTATCCTTCGGTGCGTTCCCAGTCCGGTGTGCTTATGAGCAGAATATTGCTTACAGAGTTGATGCGGTATTGGTCATGTAGGAAGCTTGTGAGCTCTGCCGCTTTTAGGACGACATGTATGGGCTTCGGAAGCGGAGTGTCAGCACAGCTGAGGCCTTCACGTATTTATTCGCAGGACTATTTGTAGTGGTCCGCTGGAAGTAGAGGGGGTATGGGGGCACTGCGACTAGATGATGGAGAGCTTTCTGTGACTGTTCTTGCGAAGTGTTGATGGCAGGCATCGATTTCTTCGGGGATGAAGTGGGCTTTCTGGCCCTGGCATACACTTGACGCCAGCTGCCTTCATGATCGCGGAGAGCTTCGGCGGAGGCAAGCTCCTCTCTCTCGGCCTCCTGTTACGAGGGAGGGGGAGAGGAGGCAAGTTCCTCTTCCTCTCTCTCTCAAGATGGATGACCATGTTGGTAGGCCTAGCCGGTAGGCCCACCGAGGTATGGAACACTGCCAAAAAGTCAATCTTCGTGGAGGCTAAATGTGAAGCACTCACTTGAAATCAATTCAGATGATGTGGCCGATTGCGTAGAAATTTCACATTTGTTCAAGTTGCCATTGAATGACTTAAGCAGTCAAAAACAGGAGTTTTGTCGGAGCGCTTGCTGAACGCGGCCGCTCCCGGTGGCGTCTATGGCGCTTCTCTCGGATACCACACTACTAACTAAAGCGACGCAGATAGCAGGCAACCATCCCCTCATCATGGCGGGGGACTTCAACGCCCCCCATGTAGAATGGAGTTACAATCGCACAACACAGAAATGACGCCACTTACAAACACGCATCACTCAACACAATCTCATGTTACTTAACGACCTCTCTACCCCCCCCCCCCCACACATAGGTAACTCAGTGTCACGGGACTCATCCCCTGACCTGTCCCTAGTACGCAACGTTTCGAATCCCACATGGGTTAATCTGCAAGCTAACCTCGGTAGCGATCACTTTAATTGTAGCACAACAGTCAATATAGGCAGCCTCGAGCCCAGAGACTTTAAAGTAGTAGACTGGAACTTCTTTAGGCAAATACGCAAACAAGACACCAACCATTACTCTTCACTCTCTGAACTCTTTGCGAGACTACAGCGGGACGTTAAACAAGCTACCAAAAATATTTCTACAACACGCAACATAGACTACATGGACAGCCACCTCGCACATCTCCTGGAGGCTCACAAAAGTCTTCAAGAAAGATGAAGAATGCATAAACTCAATCGTAGGCTACGAAAAAGAATTACATTGCTCAACCGACAAATCGAGGAGTACAGTCACACACTAGCACGCAATCGGTGGAATGAGGTGTGTAATTCGCTTGACGCACGCATGAGAAAAGGTCTAAAATGGGACCTTCTCAAGCATCTGCTCGGCGACAAGCCCACCAAGTCAGAGCAACGACTAACTCTAGATAGACTGTTACACAAAGCACGAAGACAGCAACTTACCGACGAGCAAATTTTAGATGCTACAGCAGCCCGGTATCTATGCACAGAACCTACCTCACATGAAGACTATCCACCTTACGCGGGGGCCACAGACGACCCATTTGAGCAGGCTATAACTAGCGCTGAAATACGCGCGGTAATAGCAGAGCTCAATACTAAGTCAGCCCCGGGTCCTGACGGAGTCACCAGCAAGCTACTCTGCAACCTGTCTGACCAAGACATTGAATCACTAGCCACCCACATGAATGAGGTTTGGGAGCAAGGGAGCGTCCCACCAGAATGGAGGGCCGCGACCGTCATACTCATTCCCAGGCCGAAGAAACCCCTGGAACTCGACTCTCTACGACCCATCTCCCTCACATCCTGTGTGGGTAAGGTCATG
This sequence comes from Rhipicephalus microplus, assembly GCF_013339725.1. Taxonomy (NCBI): domain Eukaryota; kingdom Metazoa; phylum Arthropoda; class Arachnida; order Ixodida; family Ixodidae; genus Rhipicephalus; species Rhipicephalus microplus. The sequence continues at coordinate 49,098 of NW_023611198.1, read as the reverse complement.
GAGCACGTCATTCTCCGTCGAGTCACAAAATATTCAGAGCGAAAACATCTCTTCCCATTCAATCAAGTAGGGTTCAGGCCAGCTATGGCCACGCAGGACGTACTTCTCATGCTGCAGGAGACGTTGCTTAGAGTAAGGAGCAAAGACCTCAGAGCAATCCTAGCTCTTGACTTAGAGAAAGCTTTTGATACCATAAGCCACGCTCATATACTACACGAGGTTTAGGAGGCAGGCTTAGGCCGCCGATTCCACGAATACGTCCGCTCTTTCCTAAGAGCCAGAACGGCCAGACTTAAAGTTGGGGATCTCAAGTCACACACCTACAACCTAGGCCCGCGTGGCACCCCGCAAGGGTCGGTGCTCTCACCGTTTCTTTTCAATTTAGCCCTCAGGCAGCTTTCGCAAAAGCTGAGACACATCGAAGGCGTAGAACACGCGCTCTACGCCGACGATATTACTATTTGGCGTACTGGAGGGAGCGATGGACAAATCGAAGGGAGCCTTCAGGAAGCAGTCAATGCAGTACAAACATTTTTAAAGCCCACGGGTCTCAGACTATCGGCATCTAAGTCCGAGTTGCTGCTTCTGCCACCACAGTACGGCCGCACCAAAGCCGAACCTACCATACACCTTTCCACAATAGATGGCTTGGTTATCCCGATAGTGTCGTCGGTTCGAATTCTGGGCGTTACCCTACAGGAGAATGGCAAAAACGACTTAACCATCACACATCTCACCAAAAAAGCTGAGGCAGTCATGCACCTCGCCCGACGCGTCGCTAATAGACACGCAGGACTCACAGAAGAAAGCTTACTACGCATCTTTCATGCGTTCGTAATGGGCCACGTTCACTATGTTGCCTGCGCTCACCCGTGGAGCAAAGGCGATGAAACTAAAGTAGACAACCTCATCCGAAAATGCACAAAACGAGTACTTGGTCTACCCACGTCCACAAGCACGCAGCGCCTGCTATCCCTTGGGGTACATAACACGTTCCAAGAAATCATCGAAGCACAAAGAATGTCCCAACTCATGCCCCTGTCTTCGACAGCTGCTGGTCAGGAACTCCTCTCACACATAGGTCTTCCTATCCCAACTCAAGTCAACGAACCAGAACCATTGCCGCAACACCTTCACGCTAAAATCACAGCGCTACCTTTCCCCAGGAACATGCACCCGGTGCACAATCAGGCTCGAAGAAGGGCACGAGCTCAATCCTTACTAAAAGCGGCCAACCTACATGCGACAGACGTGGTTTTCGTAGACGCCGCTAAATACGTGGACAAACCTTACTTTGCAGCTGTGGCCGTCGCCCCAGACGGAAAAGCTCTTAATGCTCTTACCGTAAAAACTCTGAAAGCCTGCGAGGCTGAACAAGTGGCCATTGCCCTTGCTCTAGGACTCCCTCAGCGCGACACAATATTTACCGACTCCAAACCCGCTGCACTGGCATACCGCCGCGGTACACTTTGCCAGGCGGCATTAAGAGTTCTAGCATCTGTTCAGATAACTGTAGACAAGCATATCCACTGGTTCCCTGGTCATGAAGGGATCAACGTTCAACCAGGGGTCCCCAACGGTAATGAGCTGGCCCATAACCTCGCGCGTTATCTTACGTGCCGCGGGGGGTCGCGGTCCGGCTCACTGGCCGGGGACACCAACACGCACCGGGAGCCACTCCTATCATATCATGAAATTTGCTCGCACTATAAGTTATTTAGAAAGGAATTCCCCTCACCTCACTCAGCACTAAATAAAGCACAACAGTTAACGCTTCGACTGCTGCAAACGCACAGTTACCCCAGCCCCTATATCTGCAGCAAATACCTACCAGATATAAGGCCAGAATGCCCCAAATGCCAAAATTCAAGGTGCGATTTAAGTCACATGCTGTGGCAGTGTCCCGTGCTAAACGCTAGCTTCGGGTCCCCTGCCACCGAGGACGACTGGTTCAACCACCTCAGGAGCCCCGACAGGGCCCTTCAACACCAGGCCGTCCAGAAGGCCCAAAAGGTGGCTGGCGAGCTGCGACTCCCAGTCCCCACATGGGCGGAGCCACCGGGCTGGCCCTCGTAAGGGGTGCCCAGTCCCCTTCAGGACCTTTAATAAAGTTAATTCTCTCTCTCTCTCGGATACGCTCGAAGTCAGCGAAGTTCGCTAAGAAATGCTGAGCGTTAAAAAAAAAGGCAGATCTCACGTCATGGGAATCGGCGTTATGTGAAGCATGCGGAGGGAAGGTGACCATGTTTCAATATTTTTTATCTAGCGACACGTCATGAAATGACCCTAAATTTATGTACAAATGTTGCTTCCACAGAAATATGTTGAAGAGTTGCAAATGTTTATATATGCAGTTTTTTGCACTTGCGCCACGATGCCAAGTGGAACATGCGTATGAGCAACACCAGAAGCTGATATGATGCGCTGATGCTCGCGAAGATGCTGGCCGTAGACACTGCTAAATAAATGAACTTAAGCGCATGGCAACTAACCACAATTAACGTTAACCTGACGTGACGCTTGTATCAAAGCAGTACATACGTAATGTTTATAAAATTGGGTAGGCAGCACTGCCACCTCGATTGACGTTTCACCATGATTAGCGTCTATTTAAAGGTTAGTTCCGGGACCTGGCTTAATTCTGTGGTGAAATGCTTCATTGTCACGCACAACGCTTGGGTTCGATTTCAGCTGAGACCCTGAAATTTATTTTTTGAATTCTTTGGATCGACGCTGCCGATGCCAGGTATTTCTTAACGCTTGCGCGTTAAAATTGCCCATACGCGTTCTCGTCGTTACTGAGTAGATACTAATATTTATTCACCTGTGGCATATATACTCGCATACCAGTGGCACATACCCACCCGTAGGTATGTGCCACTGTTCACGGGAAGAGTTTGACAACGTATGCGACGGCACTGTGACATTATTCATTGTCGTGACCAGTGCATCACATTCGTCGGACCATGTACACCCCCTCTCCCCATGCGAATTTCGGTTCACGCCAAAGGGGTGACCACGAGAGCACCCAAACGTAAGCGGCGAGATAGATAGATAGATAGATAGATAGATAGATAGATAGATAGATAGATAGAAGGATAGATAAATAGATAGATTGATAGATAGACAGATAGATATATAGATAGATAGATAGATAGATAGAAAGATAGATAGATAGATAGATAGTCAGGCTCGAATTCACTGAAGTTTACTGAGAAATGCTTCGCATTCAAAAGAACCAAAAAGAGGGACAGTAAGTCCGAAAACAATGGCCCCTTGCGATTTTTTTGTGTGCTTTTGTACACAACATGTCTGTATTGCGGCGGAGGCAACTTGAATTTCTCTCGTATATATCAAAAGTTTAACGCTTGTGTAGCAGTTTACAACGACATGTGCACTTATTCACACTTTTTAAGGCTTGTATATTTTAAGAGCCAACGTAAGCTCTAAACGGCAGGAGTGCAGCTAATTGCACACTGCACGTTTATTTACAACATACTGCGGTCTTGAAAAGACCAAGCAGTAGAGGCCCAAAAATATAAGTGGAAAACACTGTAAGCGTGATAGATGAATGATGTGCACAAAATACAAGAAGATAAGTACATTATACAGAGATATATAGATGAACCTAAACACAGGTTAATACGACCTTCAGAACAACGGGAGATGGGTCTATCTCCCTACTTTACATTCACAATTGCGATAAACAGTAAAGCAAGTCGAGTACAGACTACAGTACAGACAATATGGCAGGCTCAAAATGGCAAATAGACTGAGATGTGAAGACTACTTCAGGCAGCGAATTCCATTTCGATACTGTACGTGGGAAAAACGAATTCTTGAACATGTTTGTGTGGGCTCGATACGCAAGGAAATGGTGCGTGTGCCGATGTCTCGTGGGGCGCGATTGAAATGACTGAATGTATACCGATGCATTTACCTTTGTGGAACCAGCGTAAAGAGAAATAATCAGTTTCAGCCTATCGATTTTTCGTCTATCTTCCAGGGTTGAAGCGCTATTCGCCAGCATTAGAGAAGTTGGTGAGTCGGTGGTCCTATATTTGTTGAAAATGAAGCGTATAGCCCTTCTTTGCACCATTTCAAACCGGTACTTATCTTTTTTTAAGGGGTTCCATATGACCGAAGCGTATTGCAGTTTAGGAAGTATTATCATTTTGAAGGCCAGTAATTTGACATGAGTTGGGGACGCTTTCAGTTTATGCCGTAAAAACCTAACTTGCGTGTGGCAGATGCGCAGATGTTTTCTGTGTGCTTTGACCACAACAGAGTATTGGTGAACGTTATTTCGAGGTATTTGTACTAGCTTTTTTCTACCACTGGTGCACCACTTAATGAATAACAAAACAGAAAGGGTTGTTTTTTTTTTCGTTACACGAAGTAAGACTGTTTTGTCAGCGTTGTGTTATTTAATGCCCTCGCCTCCGTTAGCACTTTCTGTGGGATGCCTCATCACTTCAAGCACCTTCAATATTCCCCGAAACATTCCTGCTTCACAACCTTTGGTATGTAAAATGGTTGCGCAATTATTTTAAAGAGCAGCTAAATGACCCACGCATGCAGAACAGCCCGCGCACTAGGCACTGCACGTGCGCCAGCACCACCTGTTCGTGCGTACACTAAATATCAGCTTTTCTGAGCAATACCAAGACAAATCACTTGCACGACAAGGATAACAAACAATACCTCTGATTTGGTCAACGTGCTGCTTCTAAAAAAGCGTTTTTAAAAGCAACTACCAATTGCCCGATCTGAATATTCTGAAACGACCTGAAGCCTCTCGAACGCGAGAAGAGGGCTAATCTTAGAAACAAAGCCGGAAAACAACAAACTGCATTTTTCAAAGACAAACTGATGAATAAAGAAACATCGAAAACATTTAATGACGCTGCTAAGCCAATCTATGGTAAAATAATGGCGTCATTTATTTTGCCTCTCCATGTTTTTTTTTCGCATCCGCGGAGCAAAACATCCGTTAGCTATGATTTAACAAGCCAGAAAGAAATTATGTACCCATTTCCGCTCTGTCAATGATTGACGCTTGTATTCTAGTGATTAACTTTACAGATTAGAAGAACTGCTATGCGATGGAGCATTAAAGTAGAGTCAATGTTCACAGATGAAGTAGTGAGCAAAAATATCTGCAATATTTTATGTTCCAAAATTGTTAACTGCCGGGTGCAGTACATACGGCTTCGGTGAGGCGTTCAGTCATCCAAACTACACCTAAGTACATTTTACCATGAGGTACAAAACAGGGTCAAGAAAGATGAACATAGAAAATTAGCCTCAGCTTACAATTTTATTGCAATACGCGATGTAAAAAGGGATTACAACTAAAAAAAAAACGCTCAATTTGATTGCAGCGTGTGTATTATACCGAAACCTACACGCGCCAAGCAGTGTATTGAGCGCGCAAGAAGCTAGTTTCTCGTTTATGAGGGCGATACGCACTTACGTATCTGTCTGCCTCCTTGGGAAGTTTATGTGCATAAATTTGCACATCTAAAGCTTCCTATTTATTCTTCCAACAATAAAGAGTTCGCATATGTGAGTTATATCCCTTTGCAACGTGCGTTCAAAGTGGTACTTACATGAAGAACCATGTTGTGAACCCGACGATCAAGCTCAAGAGAAACACTTCGAGCATGATTCGCGCGAGTGCGGCGCCCTTGTGAAGCCGAGTGTAACAACAAGAGTTGTGCCCTAAGGACACCCTCTGTAGACCTTTTGTAGCCTCTCGCACACACCTGTGATAACTACGCAGGAAGGGTTGTTCGCTTCTCTGTGGAGCCGGAAATCGTACGAGTACGCATTTCATGATGTCGCTGTTATTCATGATGTGGGATAGGTACTTGTTTAGACATACAGATGCGCGTCCGCTACGTGGTATAATGTAAAATTGCGGGGCGAATCAACCTACTTTAATGTATATCAGCGCCAAAGTACAGCGCACGAATGAAGGAATTCAGTCAAGGACCGCATCCATTGCTCGCGGATTGAGGCAGTACTGGAGATGCGATGCATGAAAAAAAAGGAAACAAATACGCAAAAGAACAGTTTCTGTTTCACTTTTTGTCCCGGCGCAGTTGGGAATATTGGTCAGAAATTCTATGGGATGAAACATACAGAAATAAAGCTTAGGCACCACCTAGCGTTGAACTTAAAGTCAAAACATCCCGCATGATACGAAACCACCAAACGACGGCTGACCAATCGCCATCGACATCACATGAAGTCAGCTTCTCCAGCGTCAACGTAGCTTGAGTCTATAGCTTAGCTTCGGGTTTGCTCTGGTGTGGTGATGGTCTGGTGTGGTTTCTGATATTTGGTAACCATTATTGTTCATTTTTAACTTTTCCTCGTAAACTTCTGTGACCTGCGGCTGATGTCCGCCTAAAAAGCCGTGCGCAAGTATATTCTGCCATGGTTGGGCTAATTCATAATATGTGGATGCACTTCACGGTCGAGAAGACTGGAGGTGGGAAACTGGGAGTCGCTGCCTGTAAGCACTTCAACAGCAGCTACTCTTTTCTCAATGCGATATCTTAACATGATGAAGACAGCAGTAGTTGTCAGTGATATTAATTCTGAGGATGAGTTTGAACTCCATCTTGTTATTCTCTTGTTCAATGTTTCCGTAGTGAAAGGCACGACAAAATAGACCTTTCTTTGTTCTAAAAGCCGTAAACTTTTAGAAAGCCACACCCCTTGAATGAGAGCCTAATGAGTTCACCGTGATGCTTCTGACTGCCTTCGATCTGTTAGATGCCGCGTTCATTTGTGAAAACAGGGAAATCATTTCATTTCTTCCATTTATATAACAAAAGTTATTGCTTTTTGACCATTGGCAGTAAAATGTTACACATGGCAATAAGCTAATGTCATATGCTAAAGAAAAGTTGTTCTTGTTTGATTTTTTTTGAAATTTTGAAAAAAGTGACAAAATAGGTGTTTTTTAACTACCCCAAATTTTCGAAAAATTTGCATCTCTAGGCACGACTGCATTTTAGAGAATTTGTTTCCCAGAATCACTGGGGAAGCGAAGAAATTCCTTCGCGACAAGGATGCGACAGCTCAAGAACGACCTCCATCAACTGAACAGCCAACGAAGCGCATTAGCACAACAGTGCCAATGGTTTGACTACAGCATCCATCTGGACCTGACGCAGTGATTCTAACAACAAATACAACAAAAACAATACACGCCGAATCCTCGAATCCTGGCACATTCAGCAGATAGCGGGGAACAATAACGGCTCCACCGAGACATTGCCCTCCCTCTATTGCCCGGTGTAGTGGTTAAGGGACGTTCGCCACTATGTTTGTTGATAGCGGATGAGAAAGGATTAACATGAACTTTTTATTTCATGGCATGAGTGGAACGGCTGACGACGCACGGGTACGCTACCGTGTGCAGCGCCATTGAGTCGGACGTCGCGGCCAACCCAGCAGTCAGGGTCGCAACTCCGGAGGTCCAGGATCAGGCCACGGCTCACGAGGACCACACCCGGTAGGACTCGCCCACGAACCTGCTCCCGGCCACTGCACCCAGGCAGGAGCCGTTCGGCAGGTCTCGGCCTTGGACCTTGAACACACACACCGGAGCTCGACCTGGCCGACACGTACGGGTCTCACGTCCGGCTCAGGAACGCTGCCAGGAACTCGTCCTCTCGAGCGGCGCACCGCTTCCTCTGCCTTCGTGGCCTCAACCCTCGAGCTCTCTTTTCCGCACGTTTCTCGGTATGGCTCGGCACCACTGGCGATCCTTGATTCAGCCAGCATCCCCTGGCACCTGGATTCTCGGCCACCCTGGACCTCGCCCGGCTCCGTGGTCCTCCGTGCACACGCCCGCGTCTCGCCCGGCAGAACGTCTCGCTCGTCCCTTGCCGAAGTGCGACGCTCTGGTGACACCGGCGCTTGATGACATTGGTGCGGCCACGGAGCAGTCAACCCGCATCGGAGACGCCATGCTCCATGCGGGGCATGGCCAGCCCGTCCAGCGAAGAGCGTGCGCCGAGACGCGATGCTCGACGCAACCGTGACCATTAGCCAGGCCACGTTCATCGCTGTGTCGAACGGCTGACCGTGGAGACGCCTCGCCGAGATCCGCGATGCCCTCGGCAAGGAAGAGAACAGCAGGCCAGGCCGCGCCCCGAGATGCAGTACTCGTGCCGGCAATGCCGCCCAAGCTGGTGGTTGGACGGCAGCAGCGTGGACGGCCGCGTTCCCTGGCCGGAACCTGGCTCGCCTGCGTCCGACGCTTCCGCCCGCTGTCTCCCGTCTGCCGCTGCTCCGGCTCGTCCCCAGCCACACAGCCTACTGCCACGTAATGGTCGCACGTGGCCCAATCGTGGCACGCCACCTCTATGGGCCATCAGAAGTCATCAGCTGATTCGCTGCCACTCACGCGCACATTACACGCGCCTTGCCCCGCACTTCCGTCGTTGTCGTTTTCTTCACTCATCACACCCGGGTTTACGACGAGTCGCGGCGAACATCTCACTCAAGGCGAGCAAGCGTACTAAGCAGTGCACATCTCTGGCTTTCTCACCCCTGCGGAAGAAGCCGGTCTGGCTTCGAAATGTAAAGTTTTGCGATTACAGTTTTGCTTGGAGTTTTCTAATTGTCTTATGCTTGCAGTCTGTCTCTGAGACTGCTTTCCCGCAAGAATGGCCTCACAGCTGCCTACATCAGTGAACATTATATTTAGAGACCTGATTCGTCGTGACGTGATGCATCTATCTCGATAAAAACTGGCGTACCAATCGGTTTACTTAAAAAAAAGGTGTTGCGTTTAAATCCGTGAGTCGTGGACATGGGTGAAGAAACGAAAGGGACACTGAAGCGAAAGTAATTTTTTTTTCACGTATTAGTAAAGAAACCTTCATAATAATGAAAACACCACTATAGAACACGCTTTAAAATCGAAAGCACATGTGAAAAGGACCTGGCGACGCCATTACAAAATTGTTCGCACCGAACGTTGTTACGTCAGATATGTCGATGGCGTCTACTTGCTCATGTGTAGTTCGTAATCGCGAAAAAGCAAGTACGAGGTCCTCTCACCGGTCCATAAACTTGCCATGCCAAGTTTCAAAAAATTTCAAAGAGCCGATATCGCAAAAATACGGGAAAACTTTACTCGTGGTGATTTTGGCACAAACTTCAAATCTGAAACTGGCATGGCAATTTTTTTTCTTGGATAAAACATATGATGGTGAAATATAGGAAATTAATGTTATTAGAGTACCATTTAGGAGTATAAAATGAATAATCAGACCAGTTTAGCATACTTTTAAAAACTTCTCAACGACAAAAAGAATCGAGTGCACAGGATATGACAAAGAGGAGATCACTTCGGTTGGTCGTCGTCCAGCAGTGGAATGAGGCAGGCCGAGAATAATAATGATGGTGGTGATGCCATTCGGGACTCCGTCCAGGCACTGAGGTAATTTACCGCAGACGCGCATGTTGGACCAACGCAGCAATTGCTGGCGCTAAGATCAACCTCCAATGAATTGCGTGCATCACAATAATCGCCCCCAATTTGAGTCTCAATCATGATGTATTCTTTATTTATTTACGCTAGAGCCACAGCATCTATTGGCGGTAAAGGGGAGGAAAGGTGAGTAAAAAAATTGAAGAATTAAGTGTGGTAGCAAGCTATACAGCACCACAGACGACTATATGTTGCAGCAATGTCCACCATTGTGGTATATTAACGCATACGTCTGGAAACACTTATAAACAATACAAAATAAAACTCCGCAAGCTCACATATATATATAACTTACCAAGGATGTGTATTATAGTAATCAAAACAAAATCATATCAGCAATAACGAACAATAATATGAGAATATGAGCAATAATGAACAAAAAATCACTGCCCAAGCACTCCGTACAAGCGGTTAACCAGCAAAAGCTGAAACGTGTGGCCAGTTGTTAAGCAGTATGTTCCACGCGGCGATGCAATGAAGCCTTTTACTATTTCTGGTTAGATGTTCGTGCTTCTTAACGAGGTTAGGCATAAGTTTGACTTGGGTTAACCAGAGTGCTTAGGTGTTTCACTTGCTGCACATTGTGTCTCGTACAATTACGGTCAGAGAGGACTGTAATGAGTGGTTAAATGCGTTTCAGAATACGTTTTACGCAGTGGTTGTTTCCGAACAACAGGCGGTGACAGACGCCACAACCCAAGCCAATGTGCTGCTGCAGAAACTCCCACCGAAAGAAGCGTTCGCCCCGGCGAAGGCGCTCCTGCAATCACCACATTGACGCCGCAACGCCACGTTGTTGCAAGCGTATGATGTCGCAAGCCAACTCAGCCGGGAGGCTTCAGTAGAAACTGTTGCGCTTGGGCTCGCGCCACAGCTGCGACGATGCCACTTACGATGCATTCGATGGCGAGCTTGCTTGGGGACGACGTAACTGACAACAGAGCCAATCGAGAGCGCTTATGTCTGTTTTTCGTTCCTGATGGCCATATACAGCTTTCCCTGAAAAAAAAAAAACGAGTACACAAGCATACAGCAGGGATCTCTAGGAGTAACATGAGGGAACAGCAACTATGATACATGAGAAATTATTTTTTCAGTATAAAAAATATGTCATTAGATAATATAATTATGAGAGACTGGTCCAATTTATTCAAGTCACGTATTGTTTCAGGAAAAAGAAAGACATGCTAAGTGAGGGCCTTGTTCAGGAAAATTTTAAAGCGTTATTTTTGTGTTCAGCCATATGTGAAGAGTATTTTGGTACTTGTCTATAAAATGCCTGTGCATACCAATTTTTCAAGAAAAGTCACGAATAATAAAGTGAGAAAGCTTTTCACGGCTTCATTATATAATGGTTTTTATTAGGGCTGTGTCAGACAAAAGAAACGGACTTCGAAATTCCGTTCCTCCATTACATCATTCAAGGCATTTACTCCCCTGATGCGGAAAATCTACGGTCCGTAGGGCGCAAACATCCGTCTGCTGTCGTGGCCATTTCTATGACGAATTCCTTTGGAACAATGCTGTCGACTGCAGATGGCTTGCCACTAAATGACGCGGACAGCGATTGCAGCAAGCGCTTCCGTGAACGTAGTACTTTCTCTCACGGGTGTATCTATAATGAACTTTATGAACGATAGTAGCTAGGGCATCAGTGCACATGCATGTGGTCACTGCATGTACATCATGATATTCTTCGTATTAAACCGGTGATAAGTTTGAACCGACATGTCTTGTACGCGTTTCTTCGCTATGTTGATTCTTTTTGTTACCTCGCGCAAAAAATGTTGATCTTCTTATCATAGTCTGGACTTGTTTGTGGCCGTCTCTGTTTTCATCTGGGCTGAAGAACCATGAATCGCTAAGAACAATCAATGACTGTGAACCACCAACTTGCCCAATCGTCCAATTTTATTAGTACCGCAAATATGTGAAAGCCATTGCAACTCTCGTAAAACGATTTTCATTGAGCGGATGACATAATTAGGCTTAGTTTTATTGTGCACAAGTTGAGTGCTACGTTGTGAGAAACACCACTGTAGCAGAACAAGTCGAATAAGGCTGTTCGGTCAGAGCCTTGATATGACCAGACAATTTTTTTGACATTGAGCTAGATGCCATCATTGGGCATCATGAATATGACGGTAGCTTCGAGCTCCAAGTCTTTTTACTGCTATAATAAACTATGCGTATGGGACTGCTCATGTGTGTATGGACTTAAAATGACTATGCAGACCACATAGTCGTATATTGCCAAGTGAGTGTTATAGCTAAGCTCGACATACCGCAGACAGCGGGATCAAATCCCGGCTGCGGCAGCTGCATTTTCGATAGAGGCGGAGATGCTTTAGGTCCGCCGAAATGCAGCGCTCGTGTTGTCCTCTTTGCTTTCCTTGCCTCGCCTTTCGTTTCACGTTTCTTCTAGCACCTTCGTGCTCGCGCTACAGCCCTTATTACCATGAATTGCTACCAACTAGCCCAAATAGCCGTTCTTCTTCAATGATTTAGGTCCGTCAGATTTGGGTGAGTGTTAAAGAACCCCAGGTGGTCAAAATTTCCGAAGCCCTTCACTACGGCGTCTCTCATAATTATATCGTGGTTTTGGGACGTTAATTCCCACATATCAATCAACCTCGACCAACTGCTTCTGAAAAAATGCAGTTCACAAAGAAAAAAAAAACGTAGCCAGTCGCTCTGTCTTAGAGTCGGTAAAACAGCGGAAGTGAAACGTGTCTCCATAGAGATAATCGAGCGTTGTTTGTGCATTGTATCGCCTCAAGGCCGAACGAATGAATGCAACGGCAACAAATTTCAAAGTCACGCTAAGAACGACAAGTAGCTCGAAACTTGCGGCGCACTCCTAAAATAGAAAGCACGCACGAAATGAGCACGCACAGGCTGAGGGTGGTTCAAGACTTGTCAAAGCTGAATTATTATAAAGGGCGCTGTTCAAACAGAAAAAAAGACGTACGAAAAGAAAGCCCAAAGCGGCACAGGACAAGCGCGAACAGCAGTCGCAATACTTAGTTGTTCGTGTGAGAGCGGAGTGCTACTTTCGTAAACGCGAAAGCGAATAGAGTGCTCTTTGTGCACTCCTGAATTTTGAGGCTCAAAAGCCTGATAAGCACGCGCGCAGAATAGGTCATGCTCAGCGAAGGCGGTGCTTATCGAAACGCGAATGGCGATTACCTTCCAAGCACGCCCAACGCGAGCCTGCCATGCCATCTGACTACTGATGACAAAAACACACTGAAACATTTAAGCTATGAGGACCACCAAATGGTACATGGTGCATATGATCAAATTGCTTGCCGTTAGCACTAATAACAACTTACGCTTCGTGAACTATGGCCAGCGCCGCGCCTAGCAGATTGGGAGGTCGCTGGATCCACACCAGGTGGCTGAACCTTTCCTTCTCTTTCTTTTAAAGACGATAGTCGTTCTTGGGAACCTTTGACGGAAAACTTTTGGTCTGTCTGTCTGTATATTTATTTGTTTGTATGCTCTTAACGAAACCTCAAACGGCCGACCCCATCCGCAGCGCTCACCAATATTTCTCAGGTTTCGGCGCACATACTTGTGCGATTATCAAATAAAAAGCAATCGTTGCGCATATCTAAAGTACCATCACAACACGTCGATGTTTTTTATGTCTGTCTTTATACTAGAGAAGGCACACATAAGTAATTCTAAGGACTGTAGCGTTATAGACGCTACGCTGGCAGTGCAACGTGGTGCTTAAAAAGGGAAGTGTTACCAAAGCTTTGCTATAACGACCCCGTGGCGGCACCTGCCCGCCACTTTGCGTTCTGCACCTTATCGCCTCCGAGAATGGCACGCATCTTTCTCCGCAGGCGCGCGCGCCTTCCATCGTTTCCGTGCCTTCCTTCGTTTCCGTTAGACACGAGTGCCAGATGGCACTCGTGTCTAACGTGCCTTGATGCGCTCGTTCGCCTCCGTTGCACGCTCGAGGCACTCTAACGCAGCGCCTCTAGAATACCAATCACGAATTTTCTTGCGCAGAACATCAAATAAATGTTTTGTTCACTCTCTCTAGACGCAAGGCTATCGTCTTTCGATGGCATTTGCTATGTAAAATGCCGATATGAGGCCGATTTTTTTGCCATTTGATAGAGTATATTTTACAAAGTCATATATGTGACGGAAATATGTCGGCGGAGCACTTCAGTGGGCCTCGGCATAAAACACTTTCGTGTAATAATATTAAAAAAACACGCAAGCTGAATGATCAGTAATGATAGAATTACTGACTTATCTGTAGCCACCGCCTCAACGCGAGTAATTCTGTTGTACCTTTGGTAATTACAAAGCCTTCCGTAAAACTGATGGCTATATAGGAATATTATTTATTGTATTCCAACAACTGTTTCGTCGTAGACAGACACACCGATGCACGGACGGACAACAAACGAATGGACGGATGGACGCATGGACGCTTCGCCCCACTCATAATCAGTCACTTTGTGGATATGCTGTGATTTATTTAGTTTGAAGAGTCTATTGGGTTCATTTTAAACATAAAGACGCAGTGAGACTCGGAAAGAAAAATTATGCGTAATTTTAGGGTACTAGAAAAGAGCAGAGTGGTATAAGGGGAAAACAGGTGTTTAAGACTTATATATTAGTAGAAATCGAAAGGCCGACCTGGGTAACACATGTTGATCTTAATCAATGATGATTCAGAGTCATAAATGTTGATAAGAGTCACTGGTAATTGAGAGTCACACCGGAATAGCATACTGGCATATATAAAGCAGCTCTGTCGAGCTAAAATAGAGGGAAATTGACAGAAACGGGGTCAATAAGGTTTTTAATGTGCTTGTTTTAATTTTGCGCGGTTTTGTTATGCTGCATTATACCACCAAGTACGAAGTAAACAACTTATGTTCTAATAAACCCGTCTACAGAGAGATTGAATGAAGTGAACATAAGGAACCGAAACGTAAAGCTTGTGCAACAGATATGGTCCAAAATATCATGCACACGTTTTATAATAGAGAACAACTCTGAATCCGTTGGTCAACCATGAGGGCTGCAAAAATATCTCGTGCAACACCATGAATATTCACACAGTGGATTTAGCAAGGGCATAACTTAACCATATACTACATGGGACACGTAGCGGAATCCTTTTATATCTTTAAACTATTTTTTAACGCCGATGCGATAAAATGATCTGTATGGCTTGCTGGAAAGAGGTCGAGAGTAATGTCACTTTGCTTACTCCATTTCTCTAGCTTCCGTCACGCAAAAAAAATTTTTTCCGAAAAATGTTCACATTACCACTATTGTTTGAAAGTTCGTCTAAAAACATCCTCGTTGGAAGGCGAGTATATCTTGAAAGTATTGCTTCGTAGACATTACTAAGTGCTTGTGCTGAGCATATTTTGTTTACTTGTGTATGAAGGTACGTGCTTCACGAGATAATGTGGATATTACTTCAACAAAAATTTTTGCGTGTAAACATTCTATTTTCCTCACTCCCAAGAATGCGCCAATGAAAAAAAAAAGATTTTGCAAAACAGGAATATTAGAGTCCCTGCCCTTAAAACAAACGCATCAAAATGGCGAATTAGAAAAATCAAACGGTTGTCTCAAAATGTGATGTTGGCCGTATGCGTACTTCTAATTTTTTTGAAGCCTGTAAGATTGAGTGCAACAAAAATATTAGACCGAAGTGGCTTCCACTATATCGTGCAAGGTGTCCACATTTAAAAGAATGCACCATAGACGATGTCGTTCGGGCTACAAACTACAAACGAAAAAAATTCACTTCTCACGAGGATGCATTCGAGCGCTCTAGCAGTACTGAGTCGTTTTTATTTGCTGATTTTGCGAACGTGGCTAGACACGTGGCGCCACTTCTCAGGGATTCATGAAAGCAGCGCATCCTTATTATGCCAAAAAGAAATTTGCACATGTTGATATTGAACTGTGATGTTCTGTAGCCTTTCAAACAGTGGTACCCAATTGGGTACCCAAGGGCTTAAGAGGCTACCGTAACGAAGACTGCAGACAGCTCATTGCCAATAAACAGCTGGAAGGGGAAGGTTGCGATGAAAAAATCCGTAAACTGGGGTCCCGTTCTCGAGCGCACGTTTCGACAAGCGGACTTATCTTGCTCAAGGCCAAACTGATCTGGTTCTAGTTTTGAGGGAGACAATTCCACTTGTGAGAACGTCGGCTCAAACGCAATACCTCGATTAACGTATTTTTTCACAGCAGATAAATTACAATAATACGTACAGCAGCTAAGCTAGCGATTCAAGGGTAGCAAACTCGGGCAAATGGAGCAACATTGTTTTTCTACGTTCCATGTTCTAAGCAGCAGTCGTGCAGACAATTCACGTTTTAAAACAAAAAATGTAAGAACCTTTCAGGTTCTTACAGATACTTTGTTCCAAAGGCTCCAAAGGCTATATTTTACAAATGTATGTTGAGCATACATTAAAACACAATGCCCGAGTGTGAGAGGGAACGACACGTTAAGGGTTATTGAGAGGCAAAATAAAAAAAAACGCGAAACTGGGAGCACATTTGATTTTTAGAAGAAGAAACAGATTATCGTTGCCGTTCCTTATATTGAAACCGAGACAGCACGTTCGCCACATAGAAGTAAAGAACTAATTCTACGAATGAGCAACATGAAAATAAATGAAGGCTGTTTCATGATGCTATAATTCGCAGAAAAATGTATGCGAGAAGATATGCGGAAAAAAGCCCTTTGGCGCAAAACAATATGAATGCTGCTTGAATAGAAAAAAATACCTATCCTATCACTATAACTATCTCTTAGTCACTGCATTTGTTATTTATCTAACCTGTATAGCCCCGAATGTAATTTTGGAGTCCTTCGTAATACGTACCAATTTGTTAGAAGAGGGTTTCGCAAGTGCTACGTGGAAGAAAGTGACGGCGCTGGTAAGAAAGGCCGTCGGCCGGCACGGCATCTCGAAGCGGAAGTCGATGCAGACGAGTGCTGCAGCCCACAATCCTTTGCGTGAGCCACGATTTTGCTATCCAACTATTGTAACGTGTTACGTAACATCACTGCGCTATGCTTGGACGGCGTCGCCACAGCGTCTGTCATTTTTCGTGAAACGTTAGTCGGCGTTGCAAGTGAGGCCTAATCGTAGTGTTTGTTGCATGCACTAGTTCCAAATACAACACGCCACCGTATTCGGAAGGCGTCGCTATACGGCGTCTGTCATTTTTCGTGTAGCGTTGAATGACCGCGGAAATGTTATAACATAGAAATAAAAAACAACAATTATGATCACAACAACTGCCACCAGATCACATTTGAATTAGACGCCTAAAACGCTTAGGAGACGCCTGATTCCGGTACAGTGGAGGTGTACATTCCGGTGGCTTCACAAGCGCCCGCATTAGAGAGCAGGGTTGCGTCATCCAGCCTTTTTGATGGAGGTCAGTTGTTGCTCACCGAAATTCGGGCCATGACTCTGTTGCTGGTTGGGAATAGCAATGCTGGTTCCAGCAGGAATTGTTATACCTTTCACGAGCACACCTGCTTGTCGTGAACCTGCCGAAGAGACAGAGGGTGATTCAATCAACACTGTGAATAGGAAAGCGACAGCAAAGTTAGCTGGTTTATCTCGTGATTTCTAGAGTGGCTCAGTTCACTGTGAGCTCAGAGCATGCAGAGTATATTGCTGCAGTTTTTAACTCTGGAGAAAGCAACTACCATAGATGTAATGTTTAGAAAAAACTTGTAGATCCGGAACCAATGATATGGGAAGCACGATTGAGAAAGCTATAAAATTCACCATTGAAGAAGAAAGCTCTGGACGTCTACCTTTTCTTGGCGATATGGTACAGCGGGACCAACAGTGTCTGTCTTTCAGTGTTCAGAGGAAAGACACACATAGAGGGTGGTATCTTTATTTCGCGTCGGTCAACCCCGTAAACCACAAAAGTCTGTGGCCTTTCCTTTAATAAAAGGGCCCAAAGAATTTGCAGTAGGCAAGAGGACTTCGACTCTGACCTAGCATGCATCCGACGTGAACTCGGTGCCTGCAAGTACCCCAGAAGTTTTCTTTCTTCGTCGGAGAAACAAGTCTTATGCCCGACTGAGCCACGTGACTCCGTCAGCTGGTGTCGTGCCTCTATTTTGTACGTTTCCGGTATCAGCGATACAAAGTGCAAGTCGCGCGCACTGCGAGCCGCAAGCTTCGTAACGAGCTCATCTGCGACAAAAACAAAATAAAAAAGAAAAAGCTCCCTGGGGTCATTTATAAAATTACTTGCGCTGATTGCGAGTATGTTTAATTTGGTGAAAGCAGAGAGTTTGAGCGACGTCTGAAAGAGCACATGAGTGACGTGAAATATAATGAAGTCGCTTCCAGTGCTCTCGCAGAGCACGAAGAATTAATGCACCACTGCCTCAACGGGGCCGTGCTTCCGTTATCGCCCGAGAAAAGAACTGCACAAAACGGACTACCTGGAATCTTCAACTATCAAGACAACCTGCAACACGCTGAACCGCAACGCCGCAAATCTACCACTGACGAATGCAGATGCCTCAAGCGATTATTTTAGTGGATTTAAGCTGGGCCTCTTAGCTTGGTGAAGAAGGCTTTCATGTGGAAGCCGAAACATCTCTCATTGCATTTTTGATACCCCCTTGGTCGGCGTCATTTTCTTTTATGTCAACAATGCCATTACTTCCCGACAGGATGAGATTTCATCCAACTTTCGACTTCCCTTCAAAGGTTTATTTCTTTTTACGCATGCTGTAAGGAAATTTTTGTAGTTGCCCGCTCATTTTATAGCGCGGGTTGTTGGAGATGTTTGCTTTTTGATATGCAGTTTCCTATGCTCGAGGCCTCAAATATACAAGAAGTGGGTCAGTAATTTAAAGAGAGACAACTAAATGCCGTCTGCAGGAAGCCTTTGGGGTGACCATTTTGCAGAGTTATGTTGCGACCACTCTGTTCCAAAAACTCATCTTCGAAACAATGTCATCCCAATGTTGTTTTTTTTCCCGGATAAATCACAAAAAACAAACCTTCGTGTTCCTGACTACCATTGCCCTCATTCTTACTTTGGTAAAAAATGCCATGACAATATTTTTTTCTTTCTTACTTGACAATGAGTAATAGGTGAATAGCAAACAGTGTGTCGTCTGCTATGATACTTCCGGTTCGAGTCACATCTCTTCACCTCTTCAAGGTGCCTTGTTGCGCAGTGTAGTGGGGAACGAAAGAAGTGCAATATTGCGACGCGTTTGTTGCTGCTTGTCCAATGGTTTTCTTGAATTCTTCCGCAGTTTATCTACAATATTTCGCGCATTTCAGATTCTTAAGCATGAAGTGAAAAGGGTGAACGCTAAGAACGTCGATACGCGGATTTTGAGCGCGTTTTTGCTTCGAAACACGCCGTAATCTTTCGCAAGATCACCTAAATTTAGCATTTTGAGCGCAAATAGTTGCCACTAAAAATAACTCACACATTTAAGCTCATGCTTCCAATGTCAATATACCCTCAATGAGAATATTGGTACGCCGATGAACTATATTTGCACAAAATATTCGGTATTTACTACTTCCTGAGAAATTTATGAAAACATCTGAGCGTCTAAAAAGCCTATGGCAGAAAACAACCGCTAGGTTAAGGATATCGGACGACTTAACCAATTGAAGTCTCTTTCGAAGCAACGAGTTGCGTGGTATGGGGCCTCTTTTAGGTCCGACTTGCAAGCGTGGAGTACTGATAAGCCATGTTGAACTCCGACTGATATCCTTAAATGCTATGTTTTACAAACGTATGTTGAGCATACATTAAAACACAGTGCCCGAGTGTGAGAGTGAACGACACGTAAAGGGAGATTGAGAGGCGAACCCCAAAAAACCGTGAAACTTGGACCACATTTGATCTTTAGAAGAAGAAACAGATTATCGTTGCCATTTCTTATATTGAAATGGAGACGGTACGTTCACCACACAAAAATAAAGAAATAATTCTACGAGTGAGCAACATGAAAATAAATGAAGGCTGTTTCATGATGCTATAATTTCGCAGAAAAATGTATGCGAGAAGATATGCGGAAAAAAGCCCTTTGGCGCAAAACAATATGAATGCTGCTTGAATAGAAAAAAATACCTATCCTATCACTATAACTATCTCTTAGTCACTGCATTTGTTATTTATCTAACCTGTATAGCCCCGAATGTAATTTTGGAGTCCTTCGTAATACGTACCAATTTGTTAGAAGAGGGTTTCGCAAGTGCTACGTGGAAGAAAGTGACGGCGCTGGTAAGAAAGGCCGTCGGCCGGCACGGCATCTCGAAGCGGAAGTCGATGCAGACGAGTGCTGCAGCCCACAATCCTTTGCGTGAGCCACGATTTTGCTATCCAACTATTGTAACGTGTTACGTAACATCACTGCGCTATGCTTGGACGGCGTCGCCACAGCGTCTGTCATTTTTCGTGAAACGTTAGTCGGCGTTGCAAGTGAGGCCTAATCGTAGTGTTTGTTGCATGCACTAGTTCCAAATACAACACGCCACCGTATTCGGAAGGCGTCGCTATACGGCGTCTGTCATTTTCGTTGTAGCGTTGAATGACCGCGGAAATGTTTATACATAGAAATAAAAAACAACAATTATGATCACAACAACTGCCACCAGATCACATTTGAATTAGACGCCTAAAACGCTTAGGAGACGCCTGATTCCGGTACAGTGGAGGTGTACATTCCGGTGGCTTCACAAGCGCCCGCATTAGAGAGCAGGGTTGCGTCATCCAGCCTTTTTGATGGAGGTCAGTTGTTGCTCACCGAAATTCGGGCCATGACTCTGTTGCTGGTTGGGAATAGCAATGCTGGTTCCAGCAGGAATTGTTATACCTTTCACGAGCACACCTGCTTGTCGTGAACCTGCCGAAGAGACAGAGGGTGATTCAATCAACACTGTGAATAGGAAAGCGACAGCAAAGTTAGCTGGTTTATCTCGTGATTTCTAGAGTGGCTCAGTTCACTGTGAGCTCAGAGCATGCAGAGTATATTGCTGCAGTTTTTAACTCTGGAGAAAGCAACTACCATAGATGTAATGTTTAGAAAAAACTTGTAGATCCGGAACCAATGATATGGGAAGCACGATTGAGAAAGGTTGATATGACACTTTAAAATCACCACGCCATTACGAGGTCAAGGTAAAATATGCCGTACACGACTTTCGTGTCATTATTATCGTTATTACATATGTCGTTTACCTTCGTCATCTATTCACGTCACGTGATGCCATATTTAGTATATGTGGGCTAGTAAAACGGCCGCGAGTGCATCATGAGTGTTGTATGTTGTTATGTTCTTACATGACACGATTCTCATGATTATCCTGTTTGCACCGGTCATATACCATCGTCATCCATTGACGTCACGTAATACTATATTTGGTACATGCGAAGCTAGTATACCGGCCGCAAGCACACCACGATTGTTGCGTGTAGCATACATGACCAGCGCCTCCTCTAGTTTTTCAGTGCCCGGGCGAACGAGTGGATTTCAATGGGAAGCGGCCGTCGGCTCTAACGCGGCGTTTCGCCGCCAGGCGCCGCAACTGGAGTAGAGATGCCACCGCGTATTCTCTCGCGCAAACGAATGTCGCGGCTGCAATCGAAGCTGCTATACAGCTCGGTTTTCGGCTGTATTTGCATTATTTAGGATGCAGTGTAGGCTTGGAAACGAGAATCGTGAACCACTTGTTCTGGACACCTAGCTCCTTTCAATGGCATGTGCCGTTCGCGACAACTTCATGGAGGCACTCGCGCGTCGTCTGCTAGGCCGTTATGATGAAAGTTATCCGCGAAAGATTGTTTTGTCACTGTGGCGTTCACTTGACTGGGAATTGCTTTTTTGGCTAACTGAAAGTCCATTTTTGAGAAAGCCTTTGCAAGGAGCTATTATTAAAAGCATGGGTGCCTAATGTTCCCCGATGCCTGCTACTCTCTAGTGGCATAGCACACTATGCGCAAAAGTGTAGTTCGAGCACTAAATATTACGAAATGCCTCTAGACTGCTTCCAGCGATATAGGTTATCATACGTTCCTTTCGCAAAGCATTACATGTGCTGCCATCTATAAAAAAAATTGGCAGCATATCCATAGAGTGAATGATGGAGAGTGGGGGAAGCATTCTTCCGTCCATTCGTTCTTGCTTCCGTCCGTTCATACGTCTGTCTGTGTGACCGTCCATGCGTCCGTCCGCCCGTCCCTGCGTTCGTCCATGCATCCGCCCCTGCGCCCGTTCATGCTTCCATCCATGCATGTGTCTGTGTGTCCGTTCGTTCATCTATTCAACACTCCAAGTACCACCATCTCGCATCTTTTCATCATATAGAAGAACCGCCATCCAGCGGACATTCCAAGGACTAAATGAGAGGTGGCACACGCACACTTTCTTACGGCTCGCGCTTCGGGTCTACTTCCCACCTAAACCACCTCGAGTTCATGGTATATAATAGTTCACTGTATTCATGGCACTGCGGCCCAACGCTCGATAAACCTTTCTAAAACCAAGGAGGCTACGCCCAGAGAGTATAACGTAGCAAGCCTTTCTTGTCAGATAGTGCTTAATGTACATGCCAATGGCTGCTACTGGGGAATGAGAGACAGGAGAATTCGGCTTTTAGTTAACGGGCACGCTGCAAATTTTTATTGTTCAAAAACGCACAGGAGAAATCTCCCACCGGCACCACCTTGCAGGTCGAACGTAAGACTAGTTGCGCACTACGACGAGGGACGAATGGGTGCCGCTTTAAGGAGTTTCACCCCTAATATGCACATGCTGCATTCAACGAGCACCGCGAAACAATCTTGACTTGGCGCACATTAAAACGCTCCTCCTCTTCAGTTTATGTCATGGCTACGATTTCGTCTTTGGTCATGGCGAAAATCTGACTGGAGCCATATGCGCATGTGTACTCGTTTTGAACCTTTTGTATAACAATAAACTACACCACCAGCCATTTGCAAGATCACGTGCAAGAAATGCACCAATTACAGATTCGGTGGCCGAAAAAAAAAGAGGGGTAAACGTGAGAGTGAGGAGGACGGCTAGAGAACCATGAGTGACGCCACCTTGGAAACTTCTTTCATCTAGGGACCTTAGGCTCCGAAACCTCGGTAAGGAGCAGTGTTAGGCGTTTCGGAAGGCGTAATCTTCTCCCACACCATAGAATATGGGTCGTATCTACGCTGGGTGAACGTAGAGGCGGCCATGTTGCCTCGGAACGCCGTTTCACTGAACGGCGTCTCCACCGTAGTCGGGTGATGATAGGCCGTAATGTTGCTGAAAACCGGCCCACCTGAATTATGCGGGTATCCACGTGTTGCCTGTGAGTCCGTAGCGAATGATGCTTGTCTTGACGGGGTACAGTGAAGTTGCCTGTGGTTCAACCGAAAATCAGTGGAGCCGAAGCGCTGCACGGCCTACATCGTCACGTGCATGCAGCCACCCCCCTCCCCCTGAAACAATAGAGCCTATAGAATATTTCAGACATGGTTCCCATAAACTTCGTTGCAAAACTATACATGCCTCCAAGACACACTTCCTAATGATATCTGGGGTCACAGTAACGTTGTGAGACCACGATATGATTATGAGAGGCGCCGAAGTAGAGGGCTCTGGAAATTTTAACCACCTGGGGTTTCTTACCGTGCACCAAGGTAATTGGGCCTGAAACATTTTCGCCTACATAGCAAAAGATAACAATATCTTTCCGAAGAGAACCCTAAGGGGATGCGAAGAAGCAGCGTTGCTTCACACGGGTTGCGTCACGGGTTCAACGGCGCTAACATGAGTAGCAAAACACTCATTCGGGCTAGTTGGTAGCAATTAATTATGGAAGATAGTAGTGGGGCGCAGTACGTAACATCGACTGGAGCATAGAAGAACAACACAAACGCACACTCGCAGCCGGAAATTTATTGAAGGTGCAACATATATATAGCTTGTAAAAATTGTCACATGAAACAAGTTCTCTCGCCTAGAAAAATGAAAAACGAATTGGATTGGATAAACTTTTATTTGGTCCTCCAAAACACAGATCACTGTGTTGCGGGCAGCTCCCACGTGGGGACTGAGATGCCAAGCTCCTCAGCCGCCTCGCGGGCTTGGTGGACAGCCCAGAGCTGATCTGCCAAGGATGAGCTGCGGATTGCCGCCTCCCATCTGGCAGAGGTGATGTGCGATAAATGAGCGAATTTGGTGCACTGCCAGAGCATGTGTTCTAATGAAGCTATTTCCCCACAATGTGGACAAAGATTACTTGGATATAGGTCAGGGTACATGATGTGTAACATTTTCAAAGTAGGGTACATCCGCGTTTGCAAAAGCCTTAATGTAAGTGCTTGGGGCCGGGTTAGATTTTTGTGAGGTGGAGGAAAAATCCTTCTAGACAGGTAGAAATGTTTAGTGAGCTCGTTATATGTTGTAAGAATTTCCCGGTTATCCCCTTCACCGCTAGAACGCATCCCCGGGGAGGCGCGGTTGGAGAGTTCTCGCGCCGCCTCGTGTGCTGCTTCGTTGAGATTGGGAGGGGAATCGTTGATTTGTCCAAGGTGAGCTGGGAACCAACTCAGAAGATGATGTGTTATGTTCTTGCCTTGCAGTATTTTTAGCGTTTGTTCACAGACCGTCCCCTTGGCGAACGCCCGTAGTGCTGCCATGGAATCACTGTAGACCACTTCAATGTTATCCATCTTGAGTGCTAAGGCGATGGCCACTTGTTCCGCAATGATTGGGTCTTTCGTCCTGACCGTCGCTGAGTTGACGACATGGCCAGCCCCATCGACTACCACTGCCACAAACGCTTTCCCATTGGCGTAGGAAGCCGCGTCAACAAATACGACCCCTCGTTCCTCGTTTGAGACTTGACGAAGTATAGTCCTGGCCCTCGCTACTCTTCTTCCGACGTTGTGTTCTGGATGCATGTTTCTCGGTATAGGAGATACCGTGATAGTCTCCCTGATGTTGTCAGGGATATCATTGTAATTGCGTCTGATTGCTATTGGGTTTTGGCCCAGCTCCTGCAGGATCATTCTCCCCGACCTTGTAGTAGATAACCTTGCAAACTGTGCTCTCTCTTGGGCTTCTGCTATTTCTTCGAGCGTGTTGTGTATGCCAAGCTCAAGCAGACGCTCGGTGCTGGTATGTATGGGTAGGCCCAGGACCTTCTTGATAACTTTCCTGAGGAGCACATTCAGTGTCTCGGACTCTGCTCTTGACCAGTTGTGCATTGCTGCCTCGTATGTGAAGTGACTTAGAACAAACGCATGCATCAACCTGATGAGGTTGTCTTCCTTGATCCCATTTCTTTTGTTGGCCACTCTGCGTATGAGGTGCACCGCACTGTCTGTTTTCCGAGTTAACTTGGCTATAGATTTGCTGTTGGCGCCGGTAGACTCTATCAGCATTCCCAGGACTTTGATGGAGTCGACCCTCTGGATGGCATCCCCTTGATTTGTACGGAGATGGATGTCTATCTGGTTTAACGGCTTCCATCCCCTGGGCTTTGGTCCCCGGCGTGCAGTCCGATAAAGCAAAAGTTCTGACTTACTCGAGGAGCACTTGAGCCCGGAAGGGCGAAGGTAGTCTTCTACGGTGTCAATCGCCTCTTGCAGAGCGCTCTCAATCTGCCCCTCGCTTCCACCTGTGCACCAGATGGTAATGTCATCTGCGTAGATGCTGTGCTTCAATCCTTCAATGCTCGATAATTTCTTTGACAGTCCAATCATGGCAATGTTAAACAGCATTGGTGAAATCACTGCCCCTTGTGGCGTGCCCCTTGCTTCTAGTTCGATTTCTGCGGTCTCGATATCTGCAATCTTCATCACGGCTTTCCGATCTGTAAGAAAGGACCATACGTAGTCATAGAAGGCTTTCCCTAGACCAAGCTTGGAAATTGCTTCGAGTATGAATGAATGGTGGATGTTGTCAAACGCTTTTTCTAGATCTAGGCACAGAATGGCTCTCACGTCTCTGGTTTCATTGTCAATGACCTGGTGTTTGATAAGCTTCAATGCATCTTGTGTGGATAGCCCTGCCCTGAATCCAACCATATTGTGTGTATATATGTTGTTATCTTCCAAGTACTTGTTTATCCTGTGCAGTATGGCATGTTCTGCGACCTTGCCGATACATGATGTCAAGGATATTGGCCTCATGTTGTCCAAGTTAGGGGGCTTTCCTGGCTTAGGAATAAGGATCGTGCTGGCCAGCTTCCACTGCTCTGGCACCCTGCCTTCTTTCCATGCTGAATTGATCATATCCCTCAGGGTTTCAATTGAATCGTCATCAAGGTTACGCAGGGCCTTGTTTGATATACCGTCCGGACCAGGGGCCGACCTGCCGTTGAGATCATGCAAGGCTCTTCTGATCTCCTCGATGTTAAAGTCGCCCTCAAGACCTGGATTTGGCGTGCCCTGGTACTGTCTACTTGGTGGTGCCAATCCTCTTTTGATTGGGAGGTACTTATGCACGAGCTGCTGGACAACTTGCTGTTCTGTAGTGCGCCCTATCTCTTTATGCAAAATTCGAGCGATGACATGCTTTTGATTTGTTTTGGTGGTGTTTTCGTTGAGGAGATGCTTTAACATATTCCATGTCTTGCCATTGCGCATCTGACCATCGACGGAGTTGCAGATTTCGTCCCATTGCTGCCTCGATAGTGCGCGACAATGTTCCTCGACTGATCTGTTTACCTCAGCTATCTTCTTCCTCAGTCTTCGGTTCAGGCGCTGACCCTTCCAACGGTTCAGTAGTGCTTGCTTTGCCTCAAGAAGATGAGCAAGCCGGCTATCCATTCTTTCAACCGGAAGATCTGTGGTAATGGTGGAGGAGACGGATTTGATGTCATCTTTAATCTGTTTGACCCACTGCTCCAAGCCTTGTCTGTGGCCATCTTGTTCCCTTTCCATCCTTATCTTCCTGAACTTATCCCAGTCTGTGAAGTGGAATTCTCTCTGCTTTTTACGCTCCACGGAGAAGGTAGTGGCAAGAATGCAGTGGTCACTCCCTAGGTCTACAGCAAGGTTCATCCACTGGGCCTTCTTGATGTTCCTTACAAATGTAAGGTCCGGGGTGGAATCCCTGCAGCAAGATGTACCAAGCCTTGTTGGTAGGCTGGGGTCTGTGATTAGGGTGAGATCAAGTTCACTGGCACTTTGCCAAAGTCGATTTCCTTTCCCAGTGTTGTACTTGTAACCCCATGTATGATGAGGGGCGTTGAAATCACCTGCTATGACGAGTGGACATTCCCCGGCGATATTAACAGCTTTCTTTAGAACCGTCTTGAACCCTTGCTTTTGTTCCTTTGGACTGCTGTATATATTAAGAATGAAAATGCTCTGACGGTTGCTGGTACCCGGCACGATCTCTACCAAGACGTGTTCCAATCGGCCTGCTTCTATCTTGAGGTCATGGGTTACGTGCGTTAGTTTGTTGCATACGAAGGTGCAGACTCCCCTCCCTTCAGTATCCCCTATTACAGGCCGGAATCCAGGCAACGTTGCTTGCGGTGAAAGGGTCTCTTGTAATAATATAATATGAGGCTTTTCTTGGCTGCTCCTGATATACTGCTGCAGGGTTGCCTTCTTTTTAAGGTAACCTCTACAGTTCCATTGCCAGATACGAAATGCTTCACGTAGCGCTGCCATCATGGTTATTACATGGGTGGCCAGAGCCTGATGCTGCACCTGTCGACAGGTTTGGTACCACTAGTATTGGTGGCCGAAGGGGTGAGCTTGGTGCATGAGGAGGCCTTGCTGTGTTGTGCAGATATGATTCGACCTTTGTAATGCGCAAAGTCATATGCTCTTCCAGTGCCGCCACGCTTGATTGTAGCCTACCCATCTGCTCGCTAAGATTGGCTACTACTTTGCTGAGCGTGTCAAACACCTCTTTCATATCTGACATGGTCGTTTGGTTGGCTTCCACGTGTTCTGCCATGACTGCCCTCTTTTTCGCGGTTCTCGAGTCCCCCACGTTTTCAGCCACAGGGACATCAACTGGCTGAGGCATTGGCTGTGAAGATTGCGCGCTGGTTAGCTTAGTGAGAAGAATTTTTATTTCCTTTAACTCAGCTGATAGCCTCTCATTTGATTTTGTAAGTCTCGCGTTTTCTTGCTCTAGCTGTGCAATTCTATCATGCTCTGGCAGCTTACCTGTCATCACCTCTGCCCCGCCGTTGCGCACTCGCTCAGCCCAGCTGCCTTTCGAAGTAACTGCAGGCGTCCTCCCCGGATGTGAAGCCGTGATCTCGAACTGAACGCCAGGTAGCTGGCCGTTCGGGTGCCGCCCAGGCTGATCCCGACCCTGATGGTGACCTTGAGAACACGAGCGCCCCCGTGATTGGGAGCGGGCCTTGGGTCTAGAACCTCTTCTGGAACGCGACCTCCCCCTGGAGTGGGGCCGCCTTTCCTGTTCTTGTGTAGTCTGGATGCTCTGGGTCCCGTAGGCTGGAATAAGCTGCTTGTCATTGATGTCTGGACTCGATGTGATTGATGCGTCCCGGGCTTCTGCGGCTGCTCGCGATCTTTCCCAACGTCTGCGTCTGACGACGTATGGCACTAAGAACCTGTTCTTGCACTCCTTGTCTGCCGTGGGATGGTGACCGTCGCACAGCCTGCATCTTGGATTGCACTGGTGCAGGCTATCTGGGTTCTTGATTTCGCAGCCTCTGCAGATTGTTTCAGCTGGGTTCGGACAGACGTCAGCCCGATGTCCCAGCTTTCCGCAGACGTAACAAATATCGATGTTCTTGCGGTAAAGGGAGCACTGCAAAAGTGAAGGTCCATATCTCACGAATCTGGGCACCTTGTGTCCTTCGAACGCTATGATGATTGTCCCGGTGTCCTTGATTCTCTTCGCCTGCAGCGCGAGCGGGTTGTTCGCGTTCACAATCTTTCGGGTCAAAATGTCCTGAGTATCGCTTACGGGGATCCCGCGAATCACTCCTTTACAAGTGTCGTGGGGTGCCGCGGCGTACGCGCTAACCTCGAAAACTTTGCCTCCAATGTCAATTTGCTTGACCTTGAGGTATCTTGAAGCTCTGTCTTGGTCCGGAGTGCTTGCCACCATAATGTTCTGCTGCAAGTTGGAACAGATGATGTCCTGCATGGCCTCTTCCTCTTTGACGCCGGCCGCCAGTACTATCGCGTCTGCCACGGCTCCAGTGCCAATTCTCGAGATATTTAATCCTCCACGTGGTCGTAGCACAATTTTGCTGAAGTCCTTAGGTAGTGGCGGCATGCGTCCAGCTCGCACGATTGTATGCTTGGTGTCATACCTACTACGACTGGCTCGAGCGTCTCCCGCAACGCCGGCCTCGGTCGAACCCTTGGCAGCAGGAACGCTAACCGCGGCTTGCTTATTCCTTGAGCGTCTCGTTTCGGCTTCCTTCCAACCCATTTCTTCCGTGCAATCCTCTGGAGAGATGTCCTCTCCATCTACTTGGTATTCCATTCTCAGTTGCAGATACTGGAACGCGCAGAGCGTTGAGTCGCGTTGGCGCCGGGCCGGCGCATCGGCGACAATCGCCTCCTTGGTTAGGCCTAAATCCCCCGGTGGCGTTGCCGTGTAAAAATGTCCCAAAAAACGGTTTAAAAGTCCACTCACCGGCACAAAGGTGGTATCTGATGATTTTTTAAGAACTTAGGCACACGATGAGAGTAAAAACTCGGCGACAAATTCGTGAATACCACAGGAAAGCATTCTTGAAAGCAGGAGCCGATCTTCGCGCGTCCGCACTGGTCGGCACCTAGAGCGTCTCCTGAAAAACTAATGCCATTCCGCAAAACGTTTGTCAAAATATCATCAAGGCGCATGCGCCCAATCAAAAAAGAAACATAAGCGGATGAAATAACCAAAAAAGGTTAGTGCAGTGATTTTACCTTATAGGTACTGTTTCTCTGAAATGGCAATAAAGGGGTGGCTAACACTTGTTTCGCCGCACCACCTAATGTGGAATGGTTCGATTAACTCGCGGGTGGTTTTATCGCTATGCATTTAGAGAACAGTATACATAATAGCAGCCCCAAAAATGATTTGACTTCCCTATAAAAGCATAGCAATAAACCACCCGCGAATGGATGAATTGATTCCACAATAATTAAAGCTTCGCAGCGTGAGCGTTAACTAAAAGCGAACGGTGAGTTAGTGCCCAATCGGAGTATTCTGTCTCTCACTGCTCATTAGCAGCGATGGCGATGTTCGAGTAGTAAACATGGTTCTATCACTACGTGCTTTGCGCCTACTCAGGTTTCTCTCCAGCGCAATGCCGCGATGAGTCGCAACGTCAACGTCGCCGCCAGTGTAAATGTTAAAGCCTGCTGCTTTCAGCACATTGTTATATTTAGCGGGAGATGGTGCAATAATTTCGCTTAGGTGTTCGTCGCTCGTTTGTACTGCGTCAGTTGTCTCTGGTTGCATAATGCGGCTCGCATGACACTGGCATTCAAGGACCAGGTGCGCCAGGGTATGCGGTGCACTGCAAAGCGGGCTATGTACGCGTGTTTCGTTGTGTACAGTTTGTGAATGAGTGTTCTATGAGTGTATTTGATGCTCTAGAGAAGTCTGAATACATGATTACCGCTTTCTTATGGCTCTGGACATGGTGGAGGCCACACCCGTTGCTCCAGTCGGTAATGTATAGGAGTAGCGACGAATATGTTTCCAGTACATCCTTCGTCTCTTCAGCCGTGGGTCGAGTATCCTGTGGGCTCCGAGCAGCCCGGCTGACGTGCTCGCGGACTCCTTCATTTGCCAGTAGACTTTCGCAACGTGGCACTCATATAACGCATGTGTATAGGTATCGTGGGCTTCGCCACTTCAAGATCATAAAAAACAAAATTTGAGGGCACTTGCAGCAGGACTTTCAATGCTAGTCGCTATGAGGGTTTGCTGCAGTTTGATGGAAAAAATAACAAACTGAAAAAGTGGCGAATAGTGACTGTCTACTGACAACGTTTGTGTGCTGGTATTAATTATTCCTGTCTGCAATACTTCGTCATCCATTCATGAATCTTTTCTTGCGTTCCATCACCCCTCTTTCACACTTCAAGACTACAGGGCAAGCAGCATTCGAAATGAATGCCTAAAATAAGGTGTCGCCACCGATTTGAGTCTCCGGGTATTCCTCTGTGACCAAGGAAGTTATTGAGGCATTCTACACCACCCATACACACACACACAAAAAGATAACGGCCTTAGCGAAGCATCGATTAGTTAAAGCGATTGTTAAGTGTGATTTTTGGAAAATATGCTGCGACTGATCTTCATTGTAGCACGTGGTACACTATCATGTATAAAAATAATGTGCCTTTAACTAAATAAACTGATCGCGAGGGCAGCGGTGTCTCTTTTATTCTTTGTGTGCTTGCCTCCGTGTGCTTCTTCATAAGTAAACATAAACTATCACCGACTAGCTGAGCCTTCAACTTTACTGATCTTCTACAAACATTTAAAAATATTTTTGCCCAGCAGTGTCCGATGACAAGACTATACAAATGGGCATATGGATGGACACTAGCTCACTTCGTTCCTGGACTTCTATACAAGCTAATTTTCTCTGAACATAACATTTCACCAATTGCGAGTACACAAACTATCTATAAACAACATAAAAGTTTACGACGATGCTATAATAGCAAATCATTAGTTATAAATTGCCGGTTATGTGCCGCGATATATTTGGAAAATCTATGCTTACAGAAAAAAAACTGCTGCCAAAATACGAAGCACATATCTTGATAAACTATATGTTTTTAATTTACTCCTCTCACTCTCTTGTTTCTTTACCGTGACATGTGACATTACGCCCATGCACAGGAGTTATGTGAAACGCTTGCACAGATTTGTGACGCTGCCTAAAGGATCAAATGACAGTAGCAGGTCACTCGATAAGACGGATGCTGAGGCTTGGTGGTGATTTTGAATCAACGTATCTCCAAAGCGCAAGAGAACGAGTGGTTATAGCGTAACTACAAAAGGAAGACACATGGAAAAGAAGTCAATGATTTTTCTTGTGCTTGTGTCTTCCTTCCGTAGTTACGCAGAAACTACCCGTTTTCTTGCGCGGTGCAAATATGTTGACTTAAGGTCACGGGGGTAACAATAAAGACAGCATGACAGCATGCATGATGCCTTGCCTCGTTTCTTCACAGCGTACGTGCAATTTAAAAAAAAAGTGAGCAATTCACAAATGCGCGAAAGCTATTGTATTCAGAGCAACCTGATGCTCCCGCGAGCCGACGACATGGTTGACAGCTTACAAAACGTTACTACAGGCAGAGTTTTATTATATATAGACTGAGTAATATGTTGGAAAACACTGCTGTAGCAGAATGATGTCACTTATTGCTTTAAGTTTCGGAGAAAAAAAGGCGTTATTAGATAACTTTTTCGATCTTGAGCCAGATGCCATCCTTAGGCATCGCGAATATGAAAGTGGATTCCAGCTCCAAGTTTTTCTCCTGAAATAATAAACGATGGGCAGATTTAGCAAAGCATTCTCTTGTACGAGTTGGTTCATGACAGTAGGAAAACAAATTAGCACAAAAAAGGACAAGAATGACATATGAGAACACCATGTACTGACACTAAATCACCAATCCTGTGTTGTCGTGTTGTGCTTGCGTGGTTTTGAAAAGCGAAAACTTGATGATGAAACTACGTCGTTGAAGGCGGGTGCAGATAGGAAGGACGCCCAACATTTATTTGAGTTTAATAAGCATAAAATACTCTCATAAATAGAATTACGCATGTGCAAGAACTAAGAAAAAAAACACGTATGCACCCGATCCAGTGTGCCTCTTGGAAACGTGTGGAGCAAAATAAAATATGAAATTATGAAAGAGAATATTCGATTCTAACACATTTTAAGTTGTGAAGTGAAGTAAATATAAATGTAGGCATTGAACATGCCTTGTTTTTCTCGGCGATAGCGTACAATGACTAAAACGGGAAAATCTGTGATCATCTCACGCTGATGTCTTCAGGTGCATTGATGTCATCCGCCT
This sequence comes from Rhipicephalus microplus, assembly GCF_013339725.1. Taxonomy (NCBI): domain Eukaryota; kingdom Metazoa; phylum Arthropoda; class Arachnida; order Ixodida; family Ixodidae; genus Rhipicephalus; species Rhipicephalus microplus. Next base: position 16,520 of record NW_023611198.1, on the reverse strand, counting down.
TAAGTGTCTCCGTCTTCAGCCTGCCTCTAACGTTGATAATCTCCTTGGCCCCCGAGAAGAGAGCAGAGGACCCGCACCGGCTTGGCCCTTTGGCGTTACGGTATTTTTCGTCTAAAGTTCGTGTAGATGACTGCCCAAGTTAACTCTGTACCTGAATGCTTTCAAATTATACCTATGGATATTGGGCTTCCACTGCCGAATAAAGAAACAAGGATTCATCAGCAGGCTAGAAGGTTTATGAACACTGTGACAAAACAGTGCTGCGTCCTGCATGCTTGCTGACACTGGGCCGTGTTTTTCGCTGTTCAGTCACAATGTTCAAGTCAGGGCTTTTGTTAGTCCTGCAAAACTGCAGTGCAAAAATAAAGAGCCACAAAAAGAACACACAAATAAAACGATCAATTTCGGAATTGGAAATGTTTGAGTCTTTGGTAAAGATTAGTTTCTATTTGCAATGTGATGGATAGAAACGTCTTGCCACAAAAGAAATTTTCAACAGTGAAACCGAACAACTGCCAATGCTTTTTGTTGGGGCTTCGTGCAAACGTGTTTATGCTATTTTAAAGTTCCCCATATAGGTGAATGTAAAGGTGGGTGTGTGGGTAAACATGCTACTGATTTAGAAACACCGCAAGTGCACTATAGAAGACATAAGAGAGCTCTCTTTTGCTGCCTCAAATTAACTTGCGTTGCTAATAATTCTTAAGCGTGATAGACGAAAGGACTGTTTTGGTTATTTACCGCCTCAAGTTAACTTGTGTTGCTAATAATATATATTAGGTGTGGTAGGCAAAATGATTGTTTACTACGGATAGAACCTCCTAAGCTGAAAAGCCACGCTTCTCTATGAGCATACTTGAATTATATTTGATGGAGACGAAAACTAAACTTAGGCTTCTTTGAAATGCCTAAAACATTATTCAGGAAAGTGCGCACGAACCTTAATATGACGTTCATCCAGAAGAAGCTTGTATTTTGCCAATAATTTCGCCATGGTTAGTTTCATCTCCAGCTGGGCGAATCTCATGCCAACGCAATTGCGGGGTCCCTGACCGAAAGGCTGGTACACCACGGGATCAACAAGGCCTTTATTTTGTGGGCTGAATCTGCAAGACAAGTTGGAACAAAGAAGTAAGACCATGACGGCTGACGTTGATGATGATTGAAACAGAATCGTCATCAGCCTGATTACAGCTTCTGCCGAGAAAATAAAACATCTTATATAATTATTCAACTGACCCAGCCGTGTGCTTGCTACGGCAATATTACCTCCGCGAACTCATTGGCCAACCCAAGGCTCTGCCTTTCCCTCGCACACTTGCCTTCTCGTGGAGCCCTGTCTCCTCTTTGGCACAACGCAGATAGAAGACCAGGCAACGAGTCACAGAAAGAAAAACTACGCACGTAACGTTAAGAGACAAAGAGAGAGTGGAATAATGAGTCAGTGAACAAGAGTGTGTTAAGAGCAATATATAGAAAAGAGCTGAATACCATTCGAGTCGTAGTGTAGGTAAATACCCGCCAAAAATAATAACCTTCGAGAAAATAAGTTCAGAAGCAACATACAGTGTTCACAAAACATAATTTGTCATTATCATTGATTGGACGAGTAGGTGATACATGATTGTTTTGAAATCAGAGCGCACTACTTAGACGCGGACAGACAGACAGGGAGAAGCGCTTACTACCAACTGAAAATTTATTCAGAATACTATGAATTATATAGTGACAGATGAAACAGTGTCATGGTACATACGAATAGACCAAATCACGACCAAAATAACAAAACCGATAAATTATCTGTGTACGTTAGCCCCACGTTACCAACGCCTACTGTGTCTTAGAGTGACTACTTAACTCCTATGGCATCTGCTACTGTCCGAAAACGCTAGCTCCTTATCAGATAAAGCTATAGATAATTTGCTGACGCAAGTCAAGTGTTCACGTGCTATGTATGCTGCTTCAATTATAAGCATTGTGCGCTCATATTTGTGTGTGTTAAGTACGACTGTGTTATCAAACTGTACTTCACAGCCACATATAGTAACATGCTGGGCTAGAAAACCATCATTGCCGCTGCAAACATTGCACGCACGCCACCTGTCGTTGAGGCATCTTCCAGTTTTCCCAATATAACAGGCACCGCACGAAAGTATGATTATGTAAACAACGTTGCTAATGCAATTGACAAAACGGCTTCTGTGCTTTGTTTTGCACAGCTGTTTCTTGTGTCTAGCGGCACATGTCAGCCTATCCAGCTGAGAAAGCTTGTGTGGCGCAGAGGAAACTACAGGAACTCCTATGCGTTGCCCCACCTTTTTCATGCAGTGGATAACCTGATGCATGTATGGGACAGCAGCTATTTTTTCTTTCTTTTTAGTGGTTGCAGTTGGCACGTCCTGCTGCACCATTTCTTTGGCCATGTTTAGCTAGGAATGTAAAAACAGCGCAAAAATATAGACAAAAGGGACACAGGAAGAGATGACATTTTTTGCGCTGTTTTTACATCCCAAGCATGAACCACCAAGTAGCTCAACTTTCGCTATTATTGAATGTTCAGCTCCCCGTTTTTTGCGGATACTTTCGGCCACGGAAACCAAGACCGCCTCAGGATACCCAGCTGACTTGAGCCTCGCAACCTGATTGTGGAAGCTGGATTCCATTGAATGAACACAAGAATGGTCAATTGCATTAGTGAAACATGTACTTACTATGCCTGTTTTGAGAAGTTTGCTATGAGTTGACGTGTACGGCAGCAGCAGTTTCCCCGCGCGTGGCTTATACACCCAGCAGGTGTGTTCTGCCCTAAACCTAAGCCTAACGTCAAGAAACCTGATGGACCAGTTTTCCGGCATTTCATGGGTCAACACAAATGGATCAAGGCACTTCATAAAGAGCGGCAACAAATTGTTGGCCTGAGACACAGTACCTTGCGGATCACACTTCACTATGACAAAAAAATCATCAACAAATCTGAAAAATTTTTTCACTGCAGTGCTCACTAATTCTTGAATAACTGCTCTGTCCAAAGTCGCCAACACCTAATCGCTCAAAAGTGGGGCCAGACCAAATCCAATCGACACGCCCTTTTTCTGAAGATACACGTTGTCATTCTACTCTAGATATGTGGAGCTGAGATACATGCTCAATAAGTCTAGAAAACGACGCGCACTCATTCCTGTGCTGTTCTGAAATGACAATTCACCAAACTGGTCAATGCATTCTTCAATACAAGTGAGAACGCATCGTGACGTAATGAATAGTAAAGATCTTTTACAGCTGTTGAAAATGCCCTGAGATTTGTTCAACAATTTTGTTAAAAATTTTGTTCAAAAATTTTGTTCAACAAAATTTGATAAGTTCATCCAACTTCCTAATTAAAAATGGGTCAATATTGTTGAAACTTTTTAGCTGATCTTGCAAAAACACCCCTACATTCTTTTGCCAGGAAGCAGATTCAGATATTATAACTCTAAAAAGTACATCACGCTTATATGTCTTAGCTTATAAAATATAACCAGTGATAGTTTATACCACTTATCTACGTTTTTCAGTAAACCTAGCAAGTTGAGTTCTCGGCATAGGTCCTTTGCTCTTGCTTTGACTTTTCATAAATTGATGGCGGTGAAATTATCAAACACGGAACTAACGGTGGACTGCCCTGTTTTGGAAAACTGGCTCTTTAGAAGCATTGCAAAACCTCCCTCTTCATCTGAAGGCACCGCACACAGATCATTGTCGATTGGAAAGTGTATGGTCTGACCTAAAGGAATGTGACTACTGACAGGCTTGCCGCGTTGAAGTATGTGAAGTCCTACCGAGGTGCACCGGCCAGAGTTTTCTTGGGGAACAGGACACTTCTAACAATAACTAACAAGTCAGTTGGGTGTCACTTCTTCACGAAGGAGAATTTTGTGTCTATAGGCTTAACGTCCTTTCTCTGTCCTGTCCGATAAAATGCTAGCGTTTTCGGACAGTACCAGATGCAATAGGAGTCAAGTAATTACTCTAAGGCACAGTAGGCGTTGGTAAGGTGGGGCTGACGTGCATATATAATTGATCGGTTTTGCTATTTCGGACCGTGATTTGGTCTTATCGTATGTGCCGTGACACTGTTTCATCTGTCAGTATATATTTCATAGTTTACCGAATAATCTTTCAGTTGGCAATAAGCGCTTGTCCCTGTCTTTCTGTCCGTGTCTAAGTAGTGCGCTCTCATTTCAATACATTCACAGAACAACGAAAAAGTGCTGTGAATAAATATTTGCTCCTCTATACCTCCAGAAATGTAGGATTCAGAAAAGATATCTCTTCGGTAATCGGACCTCAGCAACATTGCAGGTCTCCAGGCTACACGGGAGAGAGTTGAGTGGGGCAGAAAACAAATTTGCGCTTAAGACATGTTGCTGGAACTCAAGAAGAAATGGACATTGGCAGCGCATGTAGCAAGATAACCAGTCTGTGTTAAGGGTAGCTGACTGAAGTTACATAGTTGTACACATAATGCAGCGCTCTCATGCTGAAATAGAAACTGAAGCATTCAGAATTATTAAGGCTCCCCATTATTGCTGCCTTTTTGAAATTATGTATGTTGAAATGCGACAGCAGCAGTGCAGTATGTTTTATTATTTTTATCTTACAAAAAGAAAAGATGACTGAAAATTAAGAGATAGGGGCACAATGTTCGTGCCACAGCTATATTTTAGAATTTGCCACATATGCATTTTGCAGTGGAAAATAACTCTCAACTTGTAGACAACCATGAGTACCGAAAGTATAATTTGTACAACTCCATGAATACCTGCGCTGTAGGTATAACAGTAGCATAATATCGGTAAGCGATACATGAAACACGTTGCTGTTTCTCATTACGACATAAAACTATGTGAAAACATGGGACGATAATTTGTTCTGCTTTTTAAATATGATAGTCTTTCTTGGGGACCTTCGACGCAAAAATTTTGGTCTGCTTGTCTGTACATTTGTCTGTTTCCCCACTCTTACCGGCATGGGTATTTGAAACGGCGGACCCCATCCGCAGCGCTCACCAATGTTGCTCAAGGTTGAGCGTTGTTGCTTGCGCAATTGTCAATTAAAAAGCAATTATTGCGCATGTCTGGGGCACCATAACAACGCGCATATATTCTGCATATGCATCTTTTACTAGAAAACGCATACGTAAGTAACTTTAAGGAACGTAGCACTTATCACGCTTCGCTTACAATGCAACGCTTGCACGGAACGGGGAGAGTTTCCACGCTTTGCTAAGACGACATGGTGGTGGCACCTACCCGTCGCCTCGCGTTGTACACGTTATCACCTCTAAGACGGGCGCGCACGGCCACGCGCTTTGTTTTCCAAAATAAACAGCCAGATGGCGCTCATCTCTCACGTGTGACGTGATTGATGCGCTCGTTCGCCTCCGGTGCACGCTCGAGGCACTCTAACGTAGCGCCTCCAGAATACCATTCACCGATTGTCTTGCGCAGAACATCAAATAAATGTTTCGCTCGCTCTCTCCACACGCAAGACCTTCATTATTTCGCGATATTTGCAGATTACTTGCGATACGGGGCCAATTTTTCAACTGGCTTTCTTTGAAAGAGTCGAGATTGAAGTGACCACGCCTGCTCCACTACATAGGTTCTGGCACGCAAAAATCTATATTTTCCAGAAAACCTCTCACATTACGATACTTACTGGGACCGTGACTTTAGATGAGCATCTGCTGCAAGAGCCGAAAGATTTTTTACAAGTCTTCTTGCTGGACAATTGATTTAATGAGCGTTCATGTTCAACAGCAATGAGTAGATACCTACAAAATGACGTGTTAATCCGTATACTGTGGGTTCAACGCGGACATAAATATGTTCATGTGAACGATGTACTGCGAAGGGAAGTCCGGCATGTGAGCCGTTCATTGCAGATGAATTGTGGCATTGGACATACAATCGAAGGAAGCAATCGAATGGCTACGAATCATGGCAAACAGACAACCTTTGTAAATTTGAGTACGTGTGCCACATTAGAGGCTGGCGTTGTGGTAATTTACATGGTAAGAGGAAAGGGAAAAACCTTTCTGGATCGAAGACTTCGGGTTGCTCCCAGAAATTCGGGTCATGACTCAGGTGGTGGTTGGGGATGACGATGCTGGTTCCAGCGGGTATTTTCATACCCTTGTGCACGTATTCACGAGCGCATCTTCTTGTAGTGAACCTGCCGAGCATAGAATCAGCGTAAGTCATTGAATCAACGTCACAAATTGAAAAGTGACGGCCACGGTAGTTGCGTCGGTGGTGTCATTGCATAGAAGTTCATTGTGACATGAAACTGGACAGTACAATGAAGCAGTTATGCAATTATCCTGCCTTCGAACGATATCTATATATTAATGAGTCGTGGGATACTTGGGCACTCATTGACATCCATATTTTGACAAAGCTCCCCACAAAAAAAATATCATATATCTGCGTTCATGACTGTTAGTGAGCGCTCGCAGCTGCTCTATAACTTGTACAAATTTATTTCAAAAAAGTTCGTGAGATAACACCTGTGTTATGCAGTACGCATTCAGAGAGGCCAAGGTCACTTCTTCAACAACCTGTAACAACTAATGGTTAACTCTTGCACATGCCTATATTTAAATTGCCCAGCATGCAAAGAATTAGTTGCATAATTTTTAGCACTAGTGTGCAAGCAACAGTTATTTTTCGTCATTTGTAAAAAAAAAACTTATGTAGAAGAAAATGAAGAGTCGAAAATCAAGCAGAAAAATACCGATGTCCTCAGAACGTCGACATAAATTTGCGTTTTGTCAAAACTGAAAGACATATTTCTATCTGCAATATAATACAGCAATATCTTGTTTGTTTAGGTGCGATTTGCACTCTGCCTATGTCTTCCTTATAAATTAATTACAGTAAAAAGTTGGGCAAGCTGGTGTTGGTTCGTGATAGGGGCGCGAAATTACGTCACACAAAGAAAAGTACGTCGTCTGTGCCCTTCTTTTGTTTTTGTGACGTTTTTTTGCATACCTCTGTTTATTGTAAATAAAGCTTTCATCGAAAGTCTGGTAAGCCTGGCACCTGGAGGACATCCTATACCCATCAGAAAATTACACACTGGTTTGAGAACCGGCCTGAACATTGGCGGTATTTGCACGGAGGCACGCGTAAACAAATGGATTTTCTTGTTCGTTTTACTTCCCTTTCGGGCACAAATCTGCTCATATATTAGTAGACCCCACGAAGGGTGCACAAAGACTCCTGTGGAGGTGAAGTTTAGGAAAATGCACAAAATCACTTGCTTTGCTTTTTGGATTGGATTTTTGGATTCGGATGTGCATTAGCGTCAAGCGGGCACAATTTAGTACATGTGTTTTAAGTACATCACAAGGTGGTGCCTCTAGCTGAACCCGGCTGCTTCTGCTATCATGCATGGTGGCTCTTCCCTAGCGATTGCAACAACGTCTGCTATTATAAAACGAGCGCTTGATGGCTCTTTGAGTAATTTAGCTCTCAGCGCGATGCTACATGAGCCAAGATAATTGGTACAGCGTAAGTATTCCTCAAGGACTAAATGTTCAAACATTACATCTTGGGCTCTAGAAAATGAGATCTCTCTGGAGGGATAACTCTAAATACAAGTAATGCATACTCAAATAAATAGCTACGACCTGCTCTTTATACGTTCTTCAATATAATATTGAAACTGACTTATTTCTGCCACGCACTTTCATGGTTTTAAAATTAAGTGTGTACAAATCTTACTTTACGCTGACAAAAGCCAAGTTAACCGCTCCGCAATAATCATTTAAATGCTGAGAGACATTGATACGTTGCCACTGGATACAGCTAAGAGGCTTACTTTAAAACAGTTCACCGCAAGCAGTAGAGATAGCACACGTCAATAAGTACGGTAACTATGAAAAGAGAGAGAGAGAGATAAAGATGCAAGGAAAAACAGGGAGGTTAACCAGACGCACATCCGGTTTGCTACCCTGCACTGGGGAAGGGATAAAGGGGAGAAAAGAGGTTGCAGAGAGATGAGAAGGTACAAACAATCACGAGCACACTCGGGGAGCACACACAGTGTACAGGCGGTCGCTCAGGTTTGTTGACTTTAGGTAAATTAGCAGTGCTTTAGTTGCTTTCTGCGCAACTGAGGCAGATGCCCAAGGCCCTAGTATCTTCTGCACACAAAATGGTCCGGGGTCAAGTTGACTCAAAACCATCCGGAGCTGGCATCGCAGTGTGTCGTAGCAAGCGCAGCTGCACAGGACGTGTTCGATGGTCTCTTCAGCTCCGCAGTAGTCGCATGTAGGAGTGTCTGCCATACCAATGCGGAAGGAGTACACCTTTGTAAATGCAACACCCAACCAAAGGCGGCATAACAGTGTCGCATCGGAGCGGGAAAGTTGTGATGGTAGTTTTAGCTTGAGCGAAGGATCCAGTTCATAAAATTGACACCTTTGGAAGCTGGTAGATGATTAGAACGTGCGTGTGAGATCTCGAGCCAGCAGGTAAAGTTATCTTGCTGCATCATTTCTTGATAGAGAAATCGGGACTACACGGGTTCCTTCATGGGCTGAGCGGGCTGCATCATGGGCTAATTGATTTCCGGTAATACCGATATGTCCAGGCAGCCATTGATATATATTATCATGCCCTCGTGCTAGAGCTTCATGATGGCAATGTCTTATTTCTTGTACCAATTGGTCATGACTCCTCCTACGTATGGCAGACTGCACACTCTGAGCGCTGCCTTCGAATCACAGAATATGACCCATTTTCCTGGGCGTTCTTGAACGAGATATTGTAAAGCAGCCCTTATAGCAGCAAGCTCTGATGCCGTAGATGTAGTCATATGCGACAACTTAAACTTGATTGTCATTGCTGCGCCCGGAATTACAGCGGCACCTGATGAGCTGCTGGACGAGACGGACCCATCAGTGTATATCTGCGTTCGGTCTAAGTACAACTCATGTAATAATAGCAGTGTTGCTTGCTTCAATGCTATTCTGGAGTGATTGCTTTTCTTTTTGATTCCCGGAATTTCTAGACGTACTTGCGGCTGGTCGAGGCACCACAAAGGACATGCCATTCTCGCAGCTGGCGTATATCCAGATGGAATGCTGTTTAGGTGCTTGGCTATGACGTCTGAAAACGTAGCACGTGGTCTTCTGGAGGGTAGAAGGGCCAAGTGGTGGTCGGGGACACGGCTAGCATGTCTAATGTGCGCTCTGAGGCAATCCACAACTCTATATGTCCTGACCGGATGGTCTTTGGCAAGCATGATTGTGGCATAAGTAGAAGCGCATCGGGGCAGTCCTAGGCAGATACGCAGTGCCTGACCCTGCAAACTCTCCAATGACTGAGTATTGGATTTGCAAGTGTTAGTCAGTACCGGCAAGCTGTAGCGCAATAGACCCAGAAATAGGGCCCTGTACAGCTGTAGCTGGAGGCCCCAGAAGTTCTCCATGCTTTCCCGCACATGAATTTTATTATATGCACAATAGATAGCAGTCTCTTCTTCAAGTATGCACAATGCGGGCTCCACGAAAGACTTCTGTCGATTATTATGCCCAGAAAACGATGCGTCCGTGCATATTTGACACTCTGTCCATTGATGTAAACAGGGTATGGCGTCATTGGTTTGCGTGTAAACGCCATCAACGCGCACTTTACAGTTGATATAGTTAGGCCTTGTTTCTGAAGGTAGGCTGTTGTGAGGGTTGCTGCCCGCTGTATTCGTGCACGCACCTGAGGGCGAGTAACTGCAGCACTCCAGAGGCAAATATCATCGGCGTGTATGGATAGGCACACCGACTTTGGTAGAACCTTCACCAGACCAATGAGGGCAACATTGAACAATGTGGGGCTTAAAACACCTCCCTGAGGTACTCCGCAGTAGGTGTAATGTTCAGCAGTTGTACCCTCATATGTTTGCACAAAGAAACACCTGCCAGTTATATAATCTTTTATCCAATGAAACATTCCTCCACCAATGCCCATTCCTGCGAGAGAAGTGAGGATGGCATCGTGAGCTACATTATCATATGCACCCTTCACCTCAAGAAGAAGTGCCACTGATATGCGCTTGCGACTTTTTTCTTGTTGTACAAATGTTGATAAGTCAAGCACACAGTCGATGGAGGAGCGGCCCCGACGAAAGCCTGCCATGCAAGAAGGGTATTTGGTGTATCGTTCCAAGTACCACTCGAGACGAAATAGAACCATTCTTTCCATCACTTTTCCGAGGCAGCTTGCGAGAGCAATAGGGCGATACGCTGTCAAGCCCAGTGGTGATTTTCCCGATTTCAAAAGTGGTATTAATTGACCTATTTTCCATTCTCGGGGAACACTGCCGCTGAGCCAGGAGTTGTTGAAGCATGTTAAAAGTTCTTTTCTGGCTTTTTGCCCAAGGTGTCCCAACGCACTATAAGTAATACCATCAGGACCTGGCGACGACATGCGCTTAGAAGCGACTAAAGCACCTTCCAGTTCTTCCATGGTGAATGGAATGTCCATTTCTGGTAATCGCGTCTCAGGAACGATCACGGCGTCGATGCTCTCATTCATAATATTCCCGGCAACTCTCGTGCAAAATTCTTCAGCCACCTCGAGTTCTGTTTTTCCATGATGGAGTGCCAAAGCTTTAAAAGAGGCCGTTGTTGCGGAGAGGAGCGAAGACCACGAACTGTTCTCCAAATATATGACAGCGGTTTATGAGGGTCTAGAGATTCGCACAATGTTTTCCAGCGTTCGCTCTCCAGCTTGTAAATGCGTCGTTGAATCTTTTTCTGGAGCCGCCTTGCTTCCCTCAGATCGTAAATTGATTTTGTACGTCTGTATCGTCGTTCAGCACGCCTTCGTATAGCTCGTAATCTTTCCAGTTCGATGTCAAACTGTGTTATTTTAGACGAAATTGATAATTTACATTTGGATGCTTGCATAGCTTCCGCTATGGTATTTTCCAGGCTGCAGGCGAGGCCTTCTTGGCAAGCGTCCTCAACACGCGATGTAAACATCGACCAGTCAGTGCCAATTACAACACCGGAAGAGAAATTTTTTATGATACCATCGATCGTCACGTAGGTGGGTATGTGATCACTCCCATGAGTCTCAATATCGCAAAACCATTTAACTTTCTGAGAGAAGCACCGTGACACCAATGTCAGGTCAAGGCAACTGCCATACGTGAGACCCCGCAGATACATGGGGGTACCATCGTTCATGATGGAAAGGCCGTAATCAGAAGCGAATGTAACAATGTTCCGGCTCTGGCATTCATCCTAGTGCTCCCCCAAAGCATGTGATGGGCGTTGAAGTCACCGGTCATGATCCAAGGCCCATCGGTCCTCATTAGGATGTCTTTTAATTTGTCGCAGTCAAATCGCGATGACGGAGATATATATCCACCAATAAGCGTGAACGAAACTGCATTCTTCTTTACACGAAGCCACACGTACTGATTGTCGTCATTTGAACTTATTGGGTGAGAAAGATAAGTCGAGTCTGTTCAAACGTAAACAATTACTTTGCTTCGTTCTTCGCAAGCGGCTGAACAAAAAGCTTGATAACCGGACAATCTATAAGGCGTTGATACGTTTGGTTCACATATGACAAGTATAGGGAATTGATTGGCCCGGACAAACTGGCGAAAGTCCAAAATACGGGACTTCATGCCTCTGGCATTCCACTGAAAAATCGACGCACTTTTAACTTCAGTGCGGAAGATGAGATTTTGTTGAGCCATTGTGCTTATACGAAGTTAGCAAGAACTGGATTCAGTGCATCCAGTATTTGCAGTGCACTCTTATCAGACGGAGATTGTATGCTGCTCAGTAGCGTGCGAATCGTGGCAATGAATGATTGCACGATTGCAGTCACTTGCCTGTCTTGGTTGGAAAGATCTCGAACCGGGATCGCGGACTGGCCGTCATGAAACTCCTTCGGTTCGCTTGATGCTGCTTCCCTTTGAAGTGCAGGCCACTCTGTCGCAGTTAGGGTATGCTGACTGGCTTTGTCCTTTACAGCCTTTCCCACGGCATGTGGTCTGGGAGGCAAAGGAGGTCGTACTGATGGGGGATCTGGCAAACGTGTCGAGGAGGTAGCGGGCGTCCTTGAAGACCGACGTCGACGTGAACGACGCCTTCTGACTTTAGCTGTGGCTTCTCGATGAGATGAGTGATCGCGCACCATCTCCTTCAAGATGGCAATTTCCTTCTGAATCCGCGGGCAGTCCTTCGATGTGGCTTCATGGGATCCATTGCAATTAGAGCATTTCTTGACAGTTGCGACGCACTTATCCGCTTCATGGGGCTCGGCGCAGCGGTGGCATACCACCGAATTCTCACAGACGCTGCTCACATGTCCAAGTTTCATGCATTTACGGCACTGGAGAGGCTATGGAATGAAAGGCCACACAGCATGTCTGAAGTACCCCACCTTCACATGAGAGTGGAGTGATGTGCTCTTAAACGCAATCTTCACACAGCGAGACTTGCCTAGCCGGGTGACATCAACAATTGGAGTATCAGTTGTTGACTTGACAAAGAATTGTAAGTCATTATTGGAAATAGCCACATCTATGTCGTAGGTCACGCCGGTTACTACATCACATCCCAAGGGAACATGAGAGCGCACCTGGTTGCCGTCCAAGTCAGTTACACTGCGCAGAACGCCCAACGCACTTGCGTGCAAAACGTCCACAGCCAGTATATTCTTTCTGGCGTTCACTCTTATGTCCGTGATCTCATTTGGCACGAGCGTTTCCAGAGACCTCGACACAGACTGTCTGTTAAGGCGTTTCATGCTGACGGTAGGAAGTGCAGGCAGAAACAGGATGGTATAAGTGTTCGATTTTGGCGCTTCAGTTACAGTTTGAATAGTTGAGGATGAGATGTCCTCATGTTCCTCCTCTTCGCTTTGCGGCTCAGCACAGGTTGGAAACCGTCATCTGAAAAGTCCTCACTGCTGAGATAGTAAGCATGAGTATCTTCACTGTCGCTGTCACTCGCTTGTCCCATCCGCTTCCTGAAGGCGGCCGCCGCTGACGCCGCTGGTGCCGGCAGGCGCCCGGGGTGGTGTACATCCATCCCCTCGAAGGGAGCAGCGAAAACCGATCAACAGACTTAAATTACAACTGAAATACGCCGGAGTTAGCAGAAGTAGCTCCTATGCAAAACACCACCATGCATGCAATCTCGTAATTGTTACGAGAAGGAGACTGACACAGAGGGGTAGTCACCGATGTATTTACAGCCGGTTGGGCGAGCAGCGCCAGCCACACAGATTAACTCGCGCCAGTGTATCTGCTTTGTCTTCTTCAGCTCCATGCACTGGCACGTAGAGACCCCGGTGGCGGAGGCACCGTCGCGGTGCTTTAAAGGTCGTATCTGATGCATTATTGTAGGGCTTGATCCGCAAGACGTGTACAATATCAGGGCCGCATAGTAGATGATGATGGAGAGATGGGTCTGATCTCGTAGGTGACAGGTGTTACTTGACGCAATATACGGTAGGGTCCCGTGTAATGGGACAGAGTTTTTCGGATAGGCCCAGCCGACGATAAGGGGACGAGAGTAAAACGATGGTACCGGAGCGAAATGTACGTCAGTATGTTCCGCATCGTACCGATGGAATTGGTTGGTTTGCGACCATCAGCCGAGCGCGAGCGAGCTGACGGGCATGATCGGCTCGCGCAATCGCGTCGCGGGCATACTCGATGGTGTACGAGGTGTGAGCTGAGATGACTGTGTCCAGTGTAAAGTCGGCTCCCTTCCGTACAATAAGTAGAACGGCGAAAAGCCCGCTGTGTCGTGACGGGATGAACTATACGTGAAAGTTGCGTAGGGTAAGCAAGGTCCCAGTCTCGGTGGTCGGGCGACACGTACATAGCGAGCATATTTGTTAAAGTGCGGTTACGTCGTTCCGTAAGGCCGTTTGTTTGAGGGTGGTAGCGGTTGTCAGTGAGTGTTGCGTAGAACAAGAACGCAGAATCGGCGATGACTTGGAATAGAAATGTACGGCCACGGTCTGTAGAAGCTGTCTCGGTGCACCGTGAATCAATATAACGTCCCGTAACAGAAGTCAGCGGTGTCGGTTGCACAGCTGGTCGGTAGAGCTCGCGTAATAGCGTAGCGTGTAGCGCAGTCTGAATAACGGTTATCCATTTGTTTCCCAATCTTGATGTGGGAAAAAGACCAGCAGGTCTAACCCAACACGGTAAAACGGTTCCGCGGGTATGTCAATCGGTTGAAGATGGCCAGCGGGTAACAGCGACAGTGTTTTACGCGTTGGCATAAATCACACGTGGAAACGTATCGGCGCACCGCACGAGCAAGGCCTGGCCAGAAAAAACGGGCCGGACGCGCTCGTACGTGCGGGATACGCCAAGGGTCCAGCCGTGAGAGCGTCGTGAAGTTCGGTGAGAACACAGCGTCGCAAATGCTTAGGCACAACAATGAGAAGGTCGGCCCGTCTGGTCGGAAGTTGCGACTGTATAGCACACCCTTTTGAATGACAAAGTAGCGGACGGAAGCATCATTTGTGAAGGATTTTATACGGCTGATGATGTCAAGCAGCTCTGGATCACGCTTCTGTTCTTCCCCAATATTAAGGAAGTCGAACACTGACAAGATAGAGTTCTCCGTAGGCTCGCCAGTGTCCTCAGGATCGTCGAGAGGGTACCGGGAGAGGCAATTGGCATCATGGTGTAGGTGGCCGGATTTGTAGACCACCGAATAGGAAAACTCTTGCAGGCGCAAAGCCGAGCGACCAAGGCGGCCTGATAAATCTCTCAGAGAGTGAGCCAGCAGAGTGCGTGGTGGTCGGTAACTACCGAAAATGGGCGTCCATATAGATAAGGTCGAAATTTCACCACCACCCATACAAGAGCCAAGCACTCACGCTTTGTTATCGAATGGTTACCTTCAGGGGCGGATAGGAGGTGGCTGGCATATGCAATAACGCAATCATGGCCATGTTGTTTCTAAGCCAGCACTGCATCAATGTCATGCCCACTTGCATCTGTACGGATTTCCGTAGGGGCAGTAGGGTTGAAGTGTGCCAGAATCGGAGGGCTAGTGAGAAGAGCGACGAGAGTCGAGAACGCAGAAGCCTCTCCGGGAGCCCCATGAAAACGGGACTTCTTTCTTGAGGAGCTGCGTAAGCGGCCTCGCTATGTGCGCAAAAGTTTTCACGAAGCGTCGGAAGTAGGAGCATAGTCCGATAAAGATGCGTACATCCTTTGCAGATCGTGGTACAGGAAAGTATTTGACGGCGCTGATTTTTGCCGGGTCTGGTTGTACACCGTTGGCGTCTACTAAATGGCCAAGCACTGTGATTTGATGGCATCAAAAGTGACATTTGGACGAGTTGAGCTACAGGCCAGCGCGATGGAAGATTTCCAGGACAGCTGAGAGGCGCTCTATATGAGTTTCAAATGTTGGTGAAAAGACGATGATGTCGTCCAAGTAGCACAAACAGGTGGACCATTTGAATCCTGAGCAGGGAGTCCATTTGTTCGAAGGGGCTGGAGCGTTACAGAGGCCGAAGGGCATGACCTTGTACTGATATAGGCAATCGGGGGTGATGAATGCCATCTTTTCACGGTCCATTTCATCTACCTCTATCAGCCAGTAGCCGGAACGAAGGTCTATGGAGGAAAAATAGTGGGACCCATACAGGCAATCAAGCGCATCATCTATTCGTGGGCAGAGGGTAGACGTCTTTTTTGGTAATTTTTTAGGTGTCGATAATCCACGCAGAAACGCCATGCACCGTCTTTCTTGCGGACTAGCACTACAGGAGAAGGCCAAGGACTGCAGGATGGCTCAATAATATCCTTGGTGAGCATTTTGTCGACCTCACTTTGGATGATGTGACAATCGGCCGCCGACACCCGATATGGACTCCTACGAATAGGATGCTCAATACCACTGTTTATGCGGTGGCTCATACCAGTAGCTTTCCCCAACGGACAGCGGATGTCAAAAACGTCGATGAAGGACAGCAGAACCCGGTGGAGCTCATCAGTCTGCTGCGGCGTTAAGTTGAAAGCGATCATCGAAGTAATAGCGCTGTCGGAGCAAGTGGCAGATTGATGTTGAGCGGGGGGGTCAGAAGGGACGGCCATCGCGAAAAATCTACCGCATTGTCTTCTAAGGTGCAGAGCAATGCCAAAGAGGTCCCTTGTGGCTAAAACTTGAGGTGTCAAGCTAAATTTGAAACTGGGAGCACGTAGAATTCCTACGATGGACAGAATGGTCTGCGGTAATGTAATGCCACGGCTTATGAGAACATCGGTGATAGGGGTCAGAACATAGTCACCGTCGGGAACTGGTGGTATTGAGACGAGCTCTATGTAGGTCAGTGTCTGTGGAGGGAGGCGCGCGTGTCCCGTTGTGCAGAGGTGACTCGGCCGTTGTGTAAGAGGTTCTGTTGCGGGCAAGTGTAGACGGAGCGTACTGGTAGAACAGTCTATGAGGGCAGAATGCGTGGACAGGAAGTCAAGGC